>VDFB02290217.1:95044-112139 GCA_007258455.2 Sequoia sempervirens | reverse complement strand
GAGATTGATCAAGACATTTATTTTGTGTAGTATATATACTGTGAACAAAAGCTTTTAAAATTGATTGTCCTGTACACTAGCTTTGAAGAATATATAATCATATTTTTCCTATTGTGCAAGAGCAAAGTAATTGTAGAGTTCGAGAATTTACTTAGGTGAGATATCTATTTGATAATAATCCAAGAAGTTGTGATTAATATGTGCTTGGTTTGGCATTGTAGTTCATCACAAGAACACAATTTTTTTTTTCTAACTAGAGTTCCTTTGCGCCTGAATAAGATCCTTGAATGATAAGATAAGATGCTAGGTTAATTATTATGGGAGCGATCTGGAGTGCTAGCAGTTAGGCAACAAAAGTTCTATTCAGAATAGAATTGGAAAATTTTTCTTTTTGTCTTTTCAAAGCATTAAATTTTATTCACAATGATCTATACATCTTAGTTATTGTTGAGTCAATCATTAAAATATGGCTGTATAAGAAAGTCAAAAAAAATCTAACACTGGTGCAGGTAGAGGGGAAAATTCTGGAATTGCAAATATACTGAACCTAAGATCAAATCAGATTGTATTTTATCGAATCAGATTATGTTTAGATTGAGAACCATTAAATTATTTGTCTATGGATAGAGTCACATTCTAAGTAGAGAAAATGGTAGTAGAGGACGAAGGATTTGAGTTTGAGTCCCATCTCTTATCTGCCCGAATCTTTTTACAAGAAAGATCATTATCACAACATTTAATCAGTACCATATACAACATTCACTGTGGCAGTAACCATTCAGATGTTTCTCATGCAAGGCAACCACGGTAGGATGGATAAAGGCTTGATCCAAGGGACTGAGGATCCAAGGGGACAAAGGATTCACGGTTGGCGTAAGATCTAACCAAAGCAAATGCAGACTTCACCATTCATGATTGATCACCGGTCCACTATCTAGTCCATCTGGGGTGTTGATATTGATTAAATGCGAGTTTTTTTTTAATACAATACTTTCTTTATCACTTTTTCTTCATTATTATACTCAAGTAATTTGTAGATTCATATTCCAACTTGCATTAACAACTATTTGTTTATGCTTTCAACATTTAACAAGGACTTTCTCACATCTGCTTTCAGGAAATCTGCCCCTATTGATTAACTTCGAGTCTTTTATTTTGATTGGCTTCAAGTCTTCTAGTTATGATAAGTACATACAAAGTTAATATTTCTAGTCTGCATTCATTATTTTCTGACTGTGACTGATTGGGCTCTTGAGATATCTTGCCAAGCTACTCCTTTATGCAGGAAATTGGATCTATACTTCGCTCATCACCCAAAGCATTGTAATAAATGCATTTTTTTTGGGGAACATCATAATCTTTGTACGATTTAAGTTAAATGTTTAGCTGTATTTCCCACACATGCTTATGAACATATATTTAAAAGCTGCATTTGAGAGTAAACTCATTTAAAACAATAACCACTCATGTATAACATTTTCCTAAAGAAAAGATAAGATGCCATCAAAAGGGTAAAATCATAGAAGGCATTTGTATCTTGGGGGTCACTCATTGATGACTTCTTGTAGGATGAGTCAAGGAGATTGGGAATATTGCTTAATCTATTGCAAATATATTTTTCTACTTGGTAAATCTTATTCTATTCTATTAGCTGGAAGTTGATTAAAATGATAATGATCCCTATATTTTAATTTTTAATGAAATAGGTACAAAAGAAAACAAAGGAAAGCCAAGGTACAAACTAAGAAAGCAAGGAGAAGGCTAGCAAAGGAAAAAACGAAGGAGGAGGATATTTTGAAAACCAAAGTGTTTTAAACGCTTAAGTGTTGCGAGCCAATTAATTTTCTGTTCATAGAGGTTATTCTTTTCAGCATTTTAGACAATTAATTTTCATTTGGGTTTAAAAAGAACACTTTGTTTTTGCAAAGGCTAAAATGAACTTTAGGATCACAACTTACTAGATTTTGTTTGGGATTAACAAATTGAACAAGGCAATTTCTCACACTTCATTTGGTGCTCTAAAAAATGAATCAAATCATTGCTTGGAAGGATAAAATGAATGTGTGCCTTTGTTGTTTTGTAATTATTTACACAAAGTAATATCATCAAAAGACGTATGCGCTTCTCTCGCGCCTCATGGTGATCTTGAGAATCAAAAGGATTTTGGTGACATTAAGTTGCATAAATAATTTCCCATACACACTTCGATTTGGGTTTAAAATTGAACAATATCTTGTGCGAGTGTGAGTAGGGGCATTTTCATGTATATTCTCTTTCTTTGTGCCATCAAAGATTGATCAAGTTACGGATTTTGTCTTTGCTTGGTTTTGTTTATCCTAGAGGGCCTGCCTTGGGGAAAAAGTACTCACCCAAGGGAATGACTCAATCGATAACACTCTAAAGCCAAGAGTATTTTGAGCCGGGATATAAATGTGGATATTGGAAGAAATGCCAATATCACGCGGTTGACTCTGACAAGATGGATCCGAAAGGGGAATCTTGTCACGTTAGGTCAACTCATACGAACGGAAATTCCTTACTAGAACCCGTGTGCTAGAATTTTCCAAAATCCTTAATCTATTTGTTGGTGCAAGAATTGTCGTTCTGAAGCCACCCCACAATTTTACGGTCTTTAGTAGAAATGGAAAACATGCCATGGGAGTTTCATGGGTGTTGATGCTTGGCTGCCCCGTATAAGTGAGTGTTGTGGAGGGGAGCCAGTGGGGTCAAGCATCTAACCATTCGCTAAAGATAAGTGTAGCTGGACTTGTCCAAGTGGGGATTCAACAAATATTGTCTTACACATCCATAGGGTTTGTGCTTGTTTTTGGTTTGAAAACACAGTATTGTATTCGAAAACATTTGCAAACAAACACTTAACAATATCATTCAAATTTCAAACCCTTTTGGAGACAAATGCCATTGACTCAATCCATATTTTATTGCTTT
Source organism: Sequoia sempervirens (assembly GCA_007258455.2). Taxonomy (NCBI): domain Eukaryota; kingdom Viridiplantae; phylum Streptophyta; class Pinopsida; order Cupressales; family Cupressaceae; genus Sequoia; species Sequoia sempervirens. The sequence continues at coordinate 109,190 of VDFB02290217.1, read as the reverse complement.
CCCTTGGGATTCACATCCTTAGAGGTTTCTAAACATTGGATTATATCTCAATTTGTCTCCTTAAGTAAACAATAGGAAACCCTTGCCTTAAGTTCATTAAATTTCCACATAACATATCTTGTGGAGTTTGAAGAAATTAAGACATTGGAGATCTTAGTTTGAAAACTTAATCAAAGAAAGTATTTTGGTAAAATAAAGCCATTAAGCAAAGCTAAGCAAAATGAATATTCATGTGTGATTGGATACTCACAAATCCCAAAGCAAAAATCATTGGAAATCTAAAAATGAATGTTCAAATGAAATCATTTCTTGGTTACAAAGGTCTTTAGGAAGCATTTGCATGCTCTTCAATACCTAGATCTAGGAAAACAAAGTGTCTTTTTAGGTTCACCTAAGGATCAAAACAAATCAAACCTCTTTCATCCATCTTTCAAAACATCAAATCCATCTCACAAATCATCTTTTGGAAAATCTTGAAATTATCCTTGATACTAGGCTTTGTGGAAAAATCAAAATCATCAAAAAACATTGTGACCAAGTCCTTGAAAACATTACCAAAATCACCTTTGGCTAGGAATGTGTAGATGCATCCTTTTGCATAAACTTAGTCAAAGTTATCAAAATCATCTTGTCTAACTTAGTGTATGTGGATGAATCCTTCTTCATATACTTAGTGAAACTATTATTTTATTTGGATAGGTGTGGGTAGATGCATCCTTCTCCTCACACATATCCAAAATCATCATCCTTTGAACAAAACTATCCCTTAGATCATTATCAAACATCTTAGGTTCCTTTTGTTCAAAATCCAAAACAAAATCAAAATCAAAGTCAAGGACAAAATCCCAAAATCCAAAATCCAATCAAATCCAAGTCCTAAAGCCTAGTGTCTCATTCAAGATTTATCAAAAGCCAAAACATTCATATCATTCATCATCATATCATCACCTTTGATCCCCAAAAAGAATCCTAAAGCTTTCACTTTGGGACATAAAATAGAGATTAATCCAAAGAATCAAGAGATTCATCTCCCATATTCTCAAAGATTGATCCCTGTTTTATGGTTCTAACTAGATCTCAATACAAGAAGAGTATGGAAGCCAACAAAGAAACACCCGCTTCAAGTGATCTTAGCCAAACCACTCCTAAAATGAATCCCATTGGGGATGGAAATCTCACAATTAGCCTTCGAACATCATCGCAAAACCCACAAGAAGAAAACTAAGGAGAGGACCCCACTTTGGAATGTCTCGCGAGGAAATGATGGAAATGCTCCAAAATCCGGATAACCATCGAATCATCAACGTCATGATGAGACTCAACCCTTCGTTATACATGCTTGAATTAGAAAAACAAGGGGCCAAGTTGCCTTTAGACTTTGATGTGAGCACCATAGTGGAGACATCATTTCCACCAATCTCATCCACCATCCCCATCTCATCCACACCTCCATCCCAAAATATCATGCAAAAAATTCCACAAATCACGACATTGATTGCTCCAACTCAACCAAATGTCAACAAGGGAAACACATTTCTCAATGATCTTCAATCACATCCCCTTGTTAATAATCAAAGTTTGGATGCAAACACCATATTGGAGCAAAACATACCCCAAAACTCATTACACAAAAATGCTCCTCTCACCTTCCATCATGATCCATCATCATCATCTTTTCACGCAACACCTCAAACACCCCTTCTCACAAATTTGCAAGAGGAGGGAGATATGTTCGAGCCAGGGGGCATATTCGACACCACGACATTTTCACAACAACTCACATTTCCACCTATTCCGCCATTGCCATTATCATCTGCACCACTCCTTGGTCTAGGGCTTCCTCCCCTACCAAGTATCAATCAAACATACATCCCAACCATCAATCAAAGCATTGCACCAAACGCTCAAAATTTATCGTTGATATCGCAACAACAAACGATAAATACACAAGCAATGGCAACACCATCAAACACACCTCTCACATCACAAAGAATGGTCTCACAAGGACCAATCACATCAATACCATTATCCAACATGCAAAATATCAACACAACATCATCATCTACCACCATTCCAAATCCACCACCACCTCCACCACCACCAATGTTCACCACATCAAACCAATTTGACGCAGCATTACAAGCCACTTTTCAAAGAGGTTACCAACAAGTGTAAAAACAAAAAGCCATGCAACAAGCTGCTCAAGCTGGCAAAGTTGCACAAGCCGCATTACAAGTGCAACAAGCACAACAAGCCCAAGCTTTATTGCAATAGCAACAACAACAAGCCGCCAAGCTGCACAAGCATTACAAGCACAAAGAGTCGCTCAAGCACAACTTTTATTACAACAACAAGCCACACAAGCACAAGCAGCACAAGCGCAAGCCCAAGCTCAAGTGCAATCTCAATATCAAGCATAGCAAGCACAAGCGCAAGCACAACTTCTTGCACAAGTAGCGCAATTGCAAGCATATCAACAAGCATTAAAGCAATACCAAGAGCAACAAGAAGTAGCAGAATTGGCAGCCCAACAACAAGCATTGTGGGAACAACAATAAGCACAACAACAAGCATTGTTGGAGTAGCAACAAGCGCAAAAACAAGCACAAATCCTAGCACAACAACAATAGGATCAACAACAGGCATCGTTCATACAAAAGCAAGTAGAAGACTACTTCGCTCGACAAAACATGCAGATACCATCAAACAATGCACCGACCAACCCATCCATCCAACCAGCAATTCAAACACCCCAAAACACTTTCATCCCACCCCCTAATCCCCAAAATGATGTGACAACACAACTCAAGTTGCTCTCACAACAAGTGCTCGACCTTCAATCGGGGCGGACAACCAAAACACAAAGCAACTTGTGTTCCTATCCATTTGATAGGAGCCTAGACATGAAACCATTCCCTAAGGGATTTGAAATCCCCAAATTTGATAAGTATCGAGGGATGGGAAACCCTGAAGATCACATCAGGGAATTCTAGGTTCATTGTATGGAGGTCGCATATGACGATACTTATCTGATGCGGCTATTCCCTAGGAGCTTGGCAGGTCCCGCTATATAATGGTTTTCCCGCTTACCTTCAGGAATTAGAACATTCCAAGAAATCAGAGATGAATTCATCAGGAACTACGCATCTAACATCGCAATGGATGTTAGTCTCAAAGAATTATACACTCTAAAACAAGGAAATAATGAATCTTTTGCTTCATTCCTTCAATGATGGTGATCCAAGGCCAATCAGAGCAAGTGGACCATGCCAAAAGAACAACAAGTCTACACGATCATAGCCAACCTTGAAATCCACCTGTCATTTCATCTCAAGGTTCAGGGAATCACCACATATGAGCAATTAATCTCCAAGGCGCTTAGCATTGAAAGAGCCCTTGTGACCCAACCCGCTGAATCATCATATCACGAACCACAAAACAACCGCCCATCATCTAATTACAATGATAAAACTCGTACATGGGCGAGAAACAAGAACATCACTAATGATGGCATCATCGATGCCAAGGTGGTCATTAGTGGTCCATGCCAAAATACACCCGCACCGCAAATCCAACCACAACGCCAAAACACTCATCACACAACATACCAACCCAATAATCCCACCATCAATAACCTCAATGACCAAAGAGGACCACCCCAACAAAAAACTTATCCAAAACGTAAATACACCATTTTGGGGGAACCATTGGAGGACATAATGAAAAAGTTGATTGCCGAAAAACTCATCCAACCTCCTACATTCGAAAATTACCAAGAACCCGATGTCAAACCCCCTTGGTACAACGAGAATCAACTTTGCGAATTTAACAAAATAAAAGGTCACACCACAAACAATTTTATGAGACTCAAAAACATCATCCAAGATCTCATTGACAAGAAAATCATAAATGTGGAACAACCTATGGGAAATCAGGACCTTAAAATCTACACGAATCCGATGTTGAATCATGGAAACAAAGGAAATAGAAATGATAAAGGGGAGGGTAGTGTAAATCACGTGTATGAAACAATTTTTGCCTCCCTAAATGAAGACTGCATGGTCATCACTATCAAGGGTGCCCATGTCGAAGATTGTGGAGTCACCACAAGAGGCGGCAAAGTCACCATTGCAGGATCATCCCAACCAAATAGAGTCCCTACATCAAGAGCCATTCCATATAGCTACAATGTTGTAGACCAACTCAAAAGAAAACCAGCACACATCTCCATCATGGAGTTGTTAAAAATCTCATCAGCACATAAAAAGATCCTTGAGGAAGCATTGGCCTCAACCACTATCCCCATAGATCTCGATGCAGAGCAATTCCAAGCTATGGTCACAAATATCATAACACCTAATCTCCTTACATTTTTCGAACAAGATTTCCCCGCCCAACCATCTCACAACCACGCACTTCACTTGGAAGCCATTGTAAACAAAAGAAAAATCAAAAGGGTCTTGGTGGATGGAGGTGCAGGTTTGAACATCTATTCTCTTAGCCTCATCAAACAATTGAAAATATCAAAAGATTCCATAGACAAAGGAAAGGGCATCACGATCAGAGCATATGATGACCAAGAAAGAGTGTCTCAAGGCATGATTAAGCTCCCTATCCAAGTAGGGCCAACACTCATGGAAACTACATGTCAGGTCTTGGACCTCGAATTGCCATACAATATTCTCCTAGGACGCCCATGGATTCATGCAATGAAAGCCATAGCATCAACCTACCACCAATGTGTGAAATTCACACATAATGGACAAGAGGTTACCGTCCATGGAGATCCTGAGCTGTTTTCATATTGCAAGAATCTTGAAGCCAAGCATTACAAAATTCCCCAAGTGCCAAAAAATGATGAGGGACCATCCACACAATACATTGATCCCACCACTCTCGTGTCCACTTCTATGACAGAGACACCCACCATTCTCACCATATCCAACATCAAGCTCATCATCCAGGAGGATGGTTGTGGAAGTTATAGGCTCCCTAACAATGCTTTTGTGATAGGAGAGTTACCAAAATCTCCTAGATCATGAGGATGCCCACAAGAAAATCAAGCTTCCACATCACAAACGTATCCTGAGGATTATCCTGAATTCACAAGATGGGGAGACCTTGGTCATGAGGTCATTGAAGCAGATCCATCTCACATGTTGTATCAAGATGAAAGACTGGTAGCTAATCTACCAATGGATGAAAGAAGCAAAGGCCTACACATGATGCTTGCAATGGGCTATGACTGAAATTAAAGACTGGGACAAAATGACAATGGGCTCATAATACCTATCATGCTAGAGACGTGACCCATAACAAATCTTGGTCTTGGATGTGCCACTCTGAGAATAACCATACATGGCCGAAGTCCTTCGGTTAGAGCCGCTAATGTTTCTCCTCATCCAGTACTAGTACAAGTACACGCACCAATAGTCACAGGTAGGGACACACATAATTTTATAACTGAGCCCTATATTAGTAGCAATGACGAAGATACCTTATCCAATCTACCTAGGATATTCAAGGATACCACCCTGTGTATGATTAGTACCATATCCTATAAACCAAATAGTAAAAATCATGAGATTCATTTAGTCTACCCCAACTGATCGACTATGACCAACGAGGACCACCAGTTCTCGATACATTTGAAAATGATGAAGCGCTCTCAAAATTCATGGGATTGAGGGATAACATTCCAGATGGAGATCACAAGATAGGATTTATAATGGAGTTGGAAACACACGCCTATTATGGGGAAATGATTGAATCCTTCAGTCGCAAAAGTGAGAAACTAAGAATCATATCCAAGTCCTTGAGTGAAAACCACATTGTGGCACTCTCTGACAAGAAAATAGTAAAAAGAAAGGACTATCCAATGGTGAAAACCTCTCTGACGCGCCCGAGGATGAAGGATTCAATCTTCCTCTAAGAGCTATTCATCAAGAGAAGTCGGCAGTCTTGGCCGAAAAATGCAACCCAGTCAACCTAGGAACAGAGGAGACCCCACATATCACATTTTATGCAGAATCACTATTATCAGAAGAGCAAGAACTCCTAGTAGCATTCCTAAAGGAAAGACAAATAAACTTCGCATGGAGTTATGTTGATATGCCAGGGCTTGATCCAAAGACTATGGTCCACCACTTAGCAGTGTATCCTGATGCAAAACCTGTCAAACACAAGCTTCGCAAAATGCATCCTCAAATCGATTTGTTAGTCAAAATGGAGCTCAAAAAATTGTTAGATGCAAGATTCATACGACTAATTGATTATCCAGAATGGGTGTCAAATTTGGTACATGTTTCAAAACCTGACAGAGACATCAAAATCTATACGGACTTCAGAGATTTGAACAAGGCATGTCCCAAGGATGATTTCCCGCTTCCCAATATCGACATGATTGTAGACATGACAACAGGACATGAGATGCTATCACTAATGGACATATTTTCAGGATACAACTAGATTATGATAGCAAAAGAAAATCAACACAAGACAAATTTCACTTGCCCATGGGGGACCTACTGCTGGAACGTGATGCCATTCGGCCTAAAGAATGTAGGAGTAACCTATCAAAAGGCCATGACACTAATATTCCATGATATGATTCACAAAACAGTCGAAGACTGTGTTGACGACATCCTAGCAAAGTCAAGAAAAAGACAAGATCATATAGCAACCCTAAGTGCTATCTTTGACAGATTGGAGGAATACAAAGTCAGACTAAATCCCAAGAAGTGTGTCTTCGGCATACAATTAGGTAAACTGCTAGGATACATAGTGTCCATGAGGGGTATCGAGGTGGATCCAGAAAAAGTAAAAGCAATCCTCGAGATGGAAGCACCAAAGACATTAAAACAACTAAGAGGCCTCCAAGGCTGACTTCAATCCATCCAATGGTTCATAGCACAACTGGCAGACAAGAAGAACCCATATTTGCACCTACTCCACAAGGGGGTAGTATACAAATGGGATATAAAGTGTGAAGAGGCATTTTACAAAATCAAGGAATATCTACTGACACCACCAGTGTTAATGCCACCTATCCCAAGAAAGCTATTGATCTTATATGTGTCAACAATAGCAGCATCCCTTGGAGCTCTTCTTGCTCAACATGATGAAAATAGAACGGAAAGGGCTATCTACTATATCAGCAGAACAATGGTCGGCCATGAGCTAAATTACTTATTCATCGAGAAGCTTGCCTCACAATAGTGTTTGCATCCCAAAAGTTTAGACATTACATGTTGGCACACAAGATAAAGCTCATTGTGAAAATTGATCCCCTCAAGAATCTCTTATCAAAGGCAATGCTCACAGGCAGAATGGAAAAATGGGTGATGATACTGTCAGAGTATGACATCAAGTATGTAGAGAGGAAAGCAATCAAGGGACAAGTTATTGCAAATCAACTAGTAGAAGCAGCCATTTATTCTAAGAAACCTCTTGTCTCAGAATTCCCAAACGAATCCATCTTTAACCTCAATGTAACTGACCATTGGAAACTATACTTTGATGGTTCATATACACAACATAGATCAGGAGCTGGTGTCTTCTTCATCACTCCACAAGGGGACTACATACCGAAGTCATACAAATTGGCATTTCCTTGCACTAACAACATCGTGGAATATGAGGCTTTCACTATAGGATTCAGGATAGCAGCGCAATGGAATATCATAGCTCTCAAGGTATATGGAGACTCTCAATTGATCATAAATTAGGTCAATAATGAATATCAGACAAAGGATGACAAGCTAACCCCATACAAAAAAATGGTGGAGACTCTAAAGGAATCCTTCACTGACATAACATTTGAGCAGATTCCAAGAACCAACAATAGAGCCACTGATGCCATGGCTACAATTGGGTCTCTAGTAGACATCCCTCACAACGTGCCGAAATACGAATTTTTGATCAAGCAGCTTCTCGTTCCCACATTCGAGGTACTGGAATTAGAATATGTGTGTCAAATCATTGGTCATGGCGATCCTTGGTATCATGACATCTACACATATCTTCGCATAGGAGTCATACCCGCTGACCTACCATCAAGCCTAAAATGAACCTTTATCAAAAAGGCATCCAGATTTGTCATCCTAGGTGATACCTTATACCGTAGAAGCATAGAAGGTACCTTGCTATGCTGTTTAAATGTTGAGGAGGCATTAACCACTCTAACTGAAGTACAATAATGGTATATGTGGTTCACACTTGAGTGGAATGACCATAGCCAAGAAACCGCTAAGGATGGGGTATTACTGGCCCATAATGGAAAGAGAAGCACATGATCATGCTAAGAGTGTTTACAATGTCAATAGCATGGGGACCTCATCCATGCTCCAACTCAAGAGCTTCACCGATCGTCACACCATGGCCCTTTTCACAGTGGGGACTCGACCTCATTGGGAAAATCTCACCCACCGTCCAATGGCCACAAATTCATTATAACTGCAACTGAGTACTTCACAAAGTGGGTGGAAGCCATACCCATGATGTATATCACTAAGAAGCAAATCTCAAAATTCATCCTGAACTATCTCATTTGTCGTTACGGTGTTCCACAAGTCATTATCTCAGATAATGGGACACCATTCAAGAACCAGGAGGTTCGCGACTTGTGCGAGAAATTCAAAATCTAGCATCGCTTCTCCACCCCGTACTACCCCCAAGGCAATGGCCAAGTAGAAGCCATGAATAAAACTATCCTTAAAATCTTCAAGAAAACAGTCAATGATGCAGGTCATGACTAGCACTTGTAGCTTAATCCCGCCCTCTGCGCTTATCGAACCAGCATCCACACCCCCAATGGCACCACCCCCTTCTCCTTGGTCTACGGATCAAAAGTCGTACTCCCCATTGAGATCGAGCTCCCATCCCTCAGAATATCATTGCAAAATCTCATCACTGATGAGGACTACCGAGTGTCAAGATTAAATGAGCTAGAGTTACTGGATGAAAGATGAATAGATGCTTTGAATCACTTACAAGTCTATCAGAATAGACTCAAACGGAGCTACAACAAGAGGATTAGAAGCAAGAGTTTCCAAGTCAGAGAATTGGTCTTAAAAGAAAATCAGAAGAATGTCTCGAATCCCAGCAACAAAGGCAAGTTTGAACCCAATTGGTTAGGGCCTTTCATCATCACAGCAAGCTATAAATCAGGGGCATATCAGCTATCAACACCCGAAGGGGAACCTCTGTAAGAGCCAATAAATAGCTCCCATCTCAAAAAGTTTTATGCCTAATTCTTTCAAGGTATAGAACCAAAAAATCCAAAAAATTAGAAAAAGTCCTAAAAAAATGGTCACTTCGGTGAAAACCTGGCAAACAGGCGTCTTGGTAACAACAAAAAAAAGAAAAAAAATCAAAAAAATAAAAAAAGAAGAAGAAAAAGGATCAAAAAATTGTCCTCTAGTGAAAACCACTTTGGTGGCACTTTGGGCAAGTACCTTGGTGAAAACCTGGCAAACAGGCGCCTTGTGTAAATAAGCACTTTCCATCCACTAGGACCTTTACAGCTTGTTCGTCATTATCCCTTCATTTCGCTTCCATCATCCATCGCATTCAGGTCTCCATCCATCACACATCCATTCACATCCGCACCATAGCTTGGTCCTATGTTCGTATCATGATCCCTCCTAGTACTACTCGACTCATCCTCAAGGTCAGTTTGTCCTGCCTTTATCAGAGTAATCTATTGCATCATGCTAGGGGCATGTTCTTATTGGATCAGATTCATGTATATTCTTAAAATCCTCAAACTAGAAAATCCAAAAACATCAGATAATCAGAAAATCCAAAAACATTCAAAACATCAAAATCCAAAAATAGGTCAAAAAGTATGTCAAAAAGTCAAAAACAAGGTCATCTTTTCGAACTACATTGTCTCTAAGCTTGAACGTAGGCAAGGCTAATCTTTGATCATCCCCCGAGACATTTAGATCAGTCCTATAGGAGTCTGTCATAATAAACTGACATCTCATCATGTATATCATCATCTGTAAATCAGTCAGGTTGTCAGCCGAACTACGGGTCTCTCGCATGTATAACGTAGGCAAGGCTAATCTATTGATCAGCCCCTCAGGCCCCTAGGATAGGTCGTTAGTTAGTATCTTGGTCAAAATCTTAGAAAATCCCAAAAACATTAGAAAACTAAAAAATCAAAACATTTGTAAAACCTCAAAAAATACCAAAAACAACCTCAAAACATTACAAAACATCAAAAACATCCAAATATTTGAAAAAATTCATCCGCCTCATCTCGCTTGCACCCACAATAAACACCATTCATAATAAACTAATCGTCATCCTCAACCTTTGGTGAAACAATTAGAAACAATTCTAGCAGCTTAAAAGAGTAAAAACTCAAAAGCGTCAAGTCTCAAGTCTCAGTCAGTACGTAAACAAGTTGGTCAAGTCTTTGTGTCGATAGTCCATCATCCAAACAGTCCCATATCAATCATTTGATAACATCATGTCCTAGGATGAATCCTTCCTACAAGGGGCATTATTTATCATAAAGAACACTTTGGATAAATGAAATGGCATGCCGTCATCCACTAACATGTCCTAGGATGTATCCTTCCTACAATGGGCATTATCTTTTGGCAATAAGTTTCGGTTCTTATCCTTAAAAACACATTTCCTTTTGGTTAGCGGTATTGAAGAACATCAACTTGTTTGTGTGCTTTATCTTTTTCTTTTGACTTATCTTATTGCGCTTAGTCCAAGGACATCTCGATGATATCCGAATGAAGGATTTAAAGAGATAGGAATGGGGCAACGATCATTATTCTTTTGTCTGATGTGCTTGTTGGATGTTCTTGTAAAATAACTTGGTGAATACTTTCTTTGTTAGATATGTATAGAGGATGTTTTGGATGGCTTGTTGACTATTGCATTGATTGGTTATACCTTTCCATGTTTTGGTCCGAGGTGTTTGAAACTTCTAAAGTGCATCCTAGCAAGGTTTCTGTATGCCAGGTGTGAACAGGAATACTCATATCTATTTGTTGAGTCAAAGTCCATCACACTAAGTACAATGCCATCCTGGTCCTTTATACCTTGATGCATCGTAATTAGGCATGTTATCAAACATAAAGTAAGTGACCCTTTGAAAACCCCAATCCTTGATAAGCAATCATCCATCTATCATCATCATTTCTCATCATCATCTCTCATAATGTTGGCTTGTTGGATCCTCTTGTCATCATCTAATTTCTTCATCATAGCATGAATAGTTAATCATCATCACCAATGCATCCATCATGTATCCATCCCACATCCTAGTGAACCGTCAAGATACAGCACATATATCATTCATATCATACATAATAGGAAACATCGATCATTTCACATGCATTGCATTTGCATCATCATCATAATATAGATCTGTTAGTCTAAGCATCTGCATAAATCATACATTTGCATAATCACAACATATCACATCATCAATCTCATCCATCTCATATCATATCATCATTTAAGTTGTTTAGGATAATATAGATGTGTTATTCTAAGTATCTTGAAATCATCTCATTTGCATCATCGTCCATAACCATCCATTTTGAACCTCTTTATCGCAAGATCGACCCTCAAATTGAATCTTTTCGCTCGATCTCTCGAGGGGCAATGTACCAGTGTACTTATTTCTGCTGGGGCATTCGAAAAATTAGAATTTTTTTGATTTTGATCGCAGCAAGTTTATTCTTTGAACCAACGCAACAAGTACATTGCTTCAAAGAGGGGAAAAATGTAGACATGCAAAATTAACATTGTGCATTCAATCAGGTTCATTCATTAGCTAAACTAGATTTCACATTAGGTCCATTCATCAATTAATCAGGTTCACTTTCATCCATTCATTAGGTAATCTCATCTCCTAAGGTCATTTATTTAAAATCAAATAAACATTATCATCAACCTTTTAATAAATCAAACATCCATTTAAATCAAATCCCAAATCATATTACATCATTTTCTGATTTAAATAAATCAAATATCAAAGTCCAAAAAGTCAAACTCACCTAATCACCATTAAGCTAACCTAATCCTAATTAGCCTAACCTAACCCACCCACTTGCATTCTCTAGATTTAGCCACTTGCACAAATAAATCAATTTATTGATTTATTAAACCCCTCATTTTCACTCAACATGGCCCTCAAGTTTGAAAATCATGACAAGTTGATTTGTCCCTCCAACATTGCATTTATTGCTCTTTTTCTTGTCCCCCTCTCTAAATTTTTTCCAAATTTGAATTCAAATTCTCCCTCTCATGGGCACACTTCCCAAATCTTGCACACCCATTGGCCTATCACCACTTGACAAATTTCCTCTTCTCATTGGTGGATCTTTAGTCCCACATTCACCCATTTGGACAATATCTCATCAAGAAAATCTATAAAAGAAGGCCTTAATCCTCATTCATCCATCCACAAATTTTTGTAAGGTTACTCTCTTGGTTTGAGAACTCATCTTGCTCTTCATCCTATTTGCATTTGTATCATCTTAAGCTTTGATCAAGGATTGGGAAAGGGTCACTTGCACATGTGACACCAATCCACTATGGAATAGGTAACTTGTTATTGTTTTCATAATGCTTTTGGTTTTCTCTTGTCATATATTTCATTTGGAATCATTTACAAGGTATTTCATAGGAGTGTTTTTGAGAGATTTGTAGGTGCTAACCCTTGTTTGAAGTTAGTGTTTGCAGATTTTAAAAGCATGCTCACACTACCCTAATCCCTCAACCCTTAAACCCTTTTAAACCCATCTAAAATCTCTACCCTAATCCCTTAATCCCTCAACCCTTAAACCCTAAACCCTAAACCCTAAACCCCTAAACCCTCTACCCTCTACCCTTAACCCTTAACCCTCTACCCTTAAACTTTAAACCTTGAGTTCCCTGAACCATTAAACCATTAAATGTTAAAGCCTAAATGCATAAACCCTCTACCCTCTACCCTTAACCCTCTACCCTCTACCCTCAAACCCACCCTCTCTCTCTCTAAACTCTACACCCTCTACCCTTAAAGCGTAAACTGTAATCCCTAAACCCTAAACCCTAAACCCTCTACCCTAAACCCTAATCTCTCAACCCTTAAACTCTAAACCTTTAAACCCTTAAACCCTAAACCACTAAACCCTCTACCCTCTACCCTCTACCCTCTACCCTCTACCCTTAACCCTTAACCCTTAACCCTTAACCCTCTACCCTTAAACTATAAACCGTGAACCCTAAACCATTAAACCATTAAACCCTAAACCCTCTACGCTCTACCCCTACCCTCAAATCCCCCTCTCTCTCTCTCAACCCTACACCCTCTACCCTTAAACCATAAACAGTAATCCCTACACCCTAAACCCTCTACCCTTAACCCTAATCCCTCAACCCTCAACCCTTAATCCATCAACTCTTAAACCCTAAACCCTTAAACCCTTAAACCCTAAACCCTAAACCCCTAAACCCTCTACCCTCTACCCTTAAACCTCTACCCTCTACCCTTAAATTGTAAACCCTGGACCCTAAATCCTTAAACCCTAAACCATAAACCCCTAAACCCTCTACCCTCAAACCCCCACTCTCTCTCTCAACCCTACACCCTATACCCTTAAACCGTAAACTATAATCCCTAAACCCTAAACCATCTACCGTTAACCCTAATCCCTTAATCCCTCAACCCTTAAATGCTAAACCCTTAAACCCTAAACCCCTAAACCCTTAACTATCTACCCTCTACCCTCTACCCTCTACCCTTAAACTGTAAACCCTAAACCCTAAACCCTTAAACCCTTGAACCTTAAACCCTAAACCACTAAACCCTCTACCCTCTACCCTTAACCCTCTACCCTCTACCCTCAAACCCCCTTCTCTCTCTCAACCCTACACCCTCTACCCTTAAACCATAAACCATAATCCCTAAACCCTCTGCCCTCTACCCTTAACCCTAATCCCTCAACCCTCAACCCTTAATCCCTCAACCCTTAAACCCTAAACCCTTAAACTCTTAAACTCTAAACCCATAAACCCTCTACCCCCTTAACCTTCTACCCTCTACCCTTAAACAGTAAACCTTGAACCCTAAACCCTTAAACCCTTAAACCCTAAACCCCTAAACCCTCTACCCTCTACCCTCTAC
>VDFB02290217.1:0-95024 GCA_007258455.2 Sequoia sempervirens | reverse complement strand
GGGAGTGAGAGAGTTAGTGAGAGGGAGTGGGGGAGAGAAGCAGAGGGAGAGACTTGAGAGAGAGAGAGGGAGGGAGAGGGGGTGGGAGGGAGAAAACTAAGAGAAAGGGAGAGGGAGAGAGGGTGGGAGAGAGACACATGAGGGAGAAGGAGAGGGAGACAAAGTGGGAGAGAGGGGGTGAGAGGGAGAGACCTAAGAGAGTAGGAGAGAGAGGGAGTGGGAGATAGAGGGATGGGAGAGATACAAAGAGTGAGAGAGAGACCTGAGAGAGGGAGAGGGGGTGAGAGGGATTATTTGGGATAGAGGGATGGGAGAGAGATGGAGGGAGTGAGAGAGAGATAGAGAGAGGGAGAGAGAGAGAGAGAGGAGGGGTGGCAGGGAGATACTTGAGAGAGAGGGAGAGAGAGAGACATAGAGGAGGAGAGAGAGAGGGTGTGGGAGAGAGATAGAGGAGGAGAGAGAGAGAGAGAGAGAGAGAGAGAGAGAGAGAGAGAGAGAGAGAGAGAGAGAGAGAGAGAGAGAGGAGAGAGAGAGAGAGAGAGAGAGAGAGAGAGAGAGAGAGAGAGAGAGAGAGAGAGAGAGAGAGAGAGAGAGACCCAGCAGAGGGAGAGAGGTGTAGGAGGAGAGACTTTAGAGAGAGGGAGGGAGGGAGAGGGCGGGGAGAGACGAGAGAGAGGGGAGGAGAGGGAATGGGAGGGAGAGAGTGGAGAGACATAGAGGAATGAGAGAGAGAGGACGGAGAGAGAGAGGAGAGGACTTTGGAGAGAGAGACAGTGGAGAGAGATAGAGGAGTGAGAGAGAGAGAGGGAGTTGGAAAGAGAGAGAGGGAGAGAGAGGGGATGGGAGGGAGAAACCTAAGAGAGAGGGAGAGGGAGAGACTTGAGAGAGAGAGAGAGGGAGGGAGAGGGGGTGGGAGGGAGAAACCTAAGAGAGATGGAGAGGGAGAGAGGGTGGGAGAAGACACCTGAGAGGGAAGGAGAGGGAGAGAAAGTGGGAGAGAGGGGGTGGGAGGGAGAGACCTAAGATAGTAGGAGAGAGAGGGATGGGAGAGATACAAGGAGTGAGAGAGAGACTTGAGAGAGGGAGAGGGGGTGAGAGGGAGAGGGATTACACTTGAGATAGAGTGATCTTAGAGAGGAGGGAGTGAGAGAGAGGGGGGGTGGGAGATACCTGAGAGAGATGGAGAGAGAGAGTGTGTGGGAAGGGGGGTAGGGCGATACCTAAGAGAGAGGGAGAGAGAGAGGGAGAGAGATAGAGGGAGTGAGAGAGAGAGGGTGTGGGAGAGAGATAGAGGGAGTGAGTGAGAGAGACAAAGAGATACCTGACAGAGGGAGAGGGGGTACGAGGGAGAGACTTGAGAGAGAGAGAGGGAGGGAGGGGGTGGGAGGGAGAGACTTGAGAGAGAGGGAGATGGAGAGAGAATGGGAGAGAGATAAAGGGTGTGAGAGAGAGGGAGAGGTGGTGGGAGGGAGATACTTGAGAGAGAGGGAGAGGGAGAGAGATAGAGGGAGTGAGAGATGGAGGGAGTGGAAGAGAGATAGAGGGAGTGACTGTGAGAGGGAGATATGGTAGGAGGGGGAGACATGACAAAGAGAGAGAGGGAGATGGGGTAGGACAAAGATACTTGAGAGAGAGAGAGGGAGAGGGGTGGGAGGGATAGACCTAAGAGAGAGGGAGAGAGATAGAGGGAGTGTGAGAGAGATAGAGGGAGTGGGAGAGAGAAAGAGAGAGGGGGGGGTAGGAGGGAGATTATTGAGATAGAGAGGGGGAAAGGGGGTGGGAGGGAGATACTTGAGAGAGGGAGAGGGAGTGGGAGAGAGATAGAGGGAATGAGAGATAGGGAGTGGCAGAGAGAGAGAGGGGGGATAAAGAAACCTGAGAGAGAGAGAGATAGAGAGAGGGAGAGAGATAGAGTGAGTGAGAGAGGGAATGAGAGAGAGATAGAGGGAGTGAGTGAGAGACCTAAGAGAGGGAGAGGGGGTAGGAGGGAGAGACTTGAGAGAGAGAGAGAGAAAGATAACAACCTAAGAGAGGGAGATGAAGTGAGAGAGACAAAAAGACCAAAGGGGGGCAGAGAGAGAGGGAGAGCGAGAAATGGGGTTGGAGTGAGATAGATTTATTTAGGTACCTAGGTGGGAGGGAAAGAGACTTGAGAGAGGGGATTGGACCAAGAGAGAGTAGTCTAGGTCACATGGGAGGGAATGAGACCTGAGAGAGATGAAGACATCAGAGGGATAAAGATTTATCCAGTTAGGGTAATGAGTTAGAGAGAGTATGAAAGGTAAAACCTCAACTATCCATCTAGACGATCATAAATTGTGCACTCTAAGCATTATCAAAGTTGTCGACCAAAGAGAGGGGAAATTCAGGTTTTGTTCAAAGTAGGTCATTTGGCAAGTGCCAAATTTGGTGCTTGCCAAATGACACATCACATTTGGTGCACGCCAAATTTGGTGCTCGCCAAATGTGATGTGCCATTTGGTGAGTGCCAAATTTGGCACTCACCAAATGACCTACTTTGGACATGTTAATTGACATGATTTTCCAAATTTCCTCATATTTTCGTCTGTGCTCCCTGTCTCATTTGCACGTATTTCAATGCAAGTTTATAAAAAAAATCGTGATAGTGTTAACCTCTCTCTTAGCTATCTAAATATATAATTATTTTTTTCATTTTGATTTAGTTAAGGTTTTGATCCATGGCTTCTATTGTAAATGCCTCTATTTTTGGTCAAAAACCAACATGTGCTAGTTTTAGGATAGATTTTTACTCATTCATCGAAACGTGAAACAAATTACATTTTTTGAAATTATACTCCATTCTACACATGATGGAAAAAAAAATCAATTTTCAATTAGTTTTCAAAAAATTAGGGGGGATCATGCTCAAATTTTAACTTTTCAGGATGTGTCCACTTTGAAAATTCATAAAATATTATATATTCATTAAAAAAATTACCCGAAAGAACAGGGAAAAACTACATGGTGTTAGCTAATTTCTCACATTGGGATTTTTGAAATTCTAAAAAAAAAATAATAAAAAAGGGGACAGCCCTCAGGCGCTATGCTATTTTTTTGATAAAAATAGGACTAGTTTTGCCCCCCCCTTTTTGAGACCCTTAATCTTCATTAATTTAAAAAAAAAATAGTATCTTAGAAACTAGACTTGGAGCACTTCAACTTTTGTTCTTGCTGCATCTTGAAATTTTGAGCGTAACTATCTTAATTTTCTCGTGAAAATCAGATTTTGCTGATTTCAGAAAAAAAAAGTGGCATCTTAAGAGCCAAAATTGTGTCATAGATCCATGCACTTACCCATATAGCTATACATAATTTGTAAAGTTGTATAGATCCTTACTAGTTCTACTCTACCATACAAGCCATACACTAGTTGTTTCACTACTATGCAATTTTCTAGGCCTTTGTGAAAAAATATAGCTTGTTACACAATTTTCTAAGCCTTTATGAAAAATAATATCCTATTATGCAAGTTTCCAACAACAAAAGAAACATTAATTTTTTTAAAAAAATTTATTATGGAGTAAATTTCCAATGTCTAATATCAAAATATGAAGATATGACATTATTTATCAGTGAATGATAACCACCATCTCTGCACCACCTCCACTAAGCCCCCTACCACTCTCGTGGCAACACCACCTCTCTATGCGGCTTGCTTGACAACACCCTTTTCTACCCTACAACTGCTACCTTGATCATATTAGTGACTAGCAGTTAAGGCCTAAATCTAGCCCATGCACTAGAAAGCATGGTCCATAATAGGACCAAGGATTTGATTTTTTAGCCCTTGATTGCATTTGAAGGAAAATTGGACAACTTTGGGTAAATTGGGTGTAATTTAGGCATGCAATCTTCATTATTTGTAAACCATATACTTTTGGAAAGTTGGTTTTGATCCCAATCTAGTGATGCAAGTTATACAAACCTGAAAAAGACCCCCTCTTGCAGAAACTTGAAGGATACTAGGTAGTTATAAAATTTATACAAAATTGAAAAAGACCCCCTCTTGCAGACACTTGAAGGATACTAGGCAGTTAGTCTTGATCACTAATGGTCAAAATAAAACATTAATGGTTAATTTTCTTTTAGTAAACCATTAATAATTGTAAAAAGAACTATATATGTTATAGTTACAATAGTTGATTAACCATTATATGTGCCTATCTTGAGTTAAGGGGAAGGAATGTGGATGAGCTAGAAGTGTGGATTATTGACCAAGTCTTTGTGAGAGCCATTGAAGACTATAGTTTTCTACAATTATATCAAACATTTCTAGGAGTAGATTGGGGTTGTGTACTGACTCGTGCTACAAAGGAAAACTATAGAATAAACTTGAGTGTTTAAAATGCCTCTCTACAAAGCTCCTATATTGGCTAGATGTGATGCGCCTATCATAAGACTTCACAATAGATTATCAAGAGCTCCTATATTGGCTAGATGTGATGCGCCTATCATAAAACTGCACAATAGATGATCAAGAGCTCCTATATTGGCTAGATGTGATGTGCCCATCATATGACTTCACAATAGATTATCAAGCTATCTTTGCATGTCTTTCTTGTAAAATACTTGAGTGCATGTGATTCATGGCTAAGATGAGGCATGATTTACATAGAAAAGAAGATAAACCAAAGAAAAATATTAAGAGAGCTTGCAACTTTTTTAAATTGATTTCTGTAGGGGTGAATGATTTTAGTTAGGGTTGGCCAAAAAAATAATCTTGTAGATCCACACATGATGAGTGCCAGGAATGGGCACCAAAATGAGAATCCTAGTGATGCAATTCTCACGTAGCAATAAAAATTTAGGCTTTTTAATGATGGAAGGTCATGTGAGGATTGATAGAGAATGAATTATGCACAAGGGAATGGATAATGCCTCTTGATTAGCTTTTCCATGCCTTAAAATTTCCTCAAGCATAGGTGAATCGCCCTTAGTGATGTTGTGTGGGGTTTGTTGGTCACTATGTGACATGAAAACTTAAGAAAAATGCTTACTTTTGTAACCACTAATGCAAGTCATGGAAGTTGCCATTGTTTCTCACTTCAAATGATTCTCCAAGAATGATATAGTATTAGAACATACTAGTTGCTACCAGAGATATGTGATGGTTTAAATCACATTCACTTTGATGATATAATGTGATGCAAACCTTATATTGAACCTGCAAATTGCAAAAAAATGACAAGAAGATTGACACAAATATTGCAAGCAAGTCGATAGGCCAAAATTCTTGCAATGGTACCAATTAGTGCCCTCTAAATAGGCTAAAATGGCCACATATTTTCTAAAAAATGAGCATGACTATGAAATCTCTATCAATTGCAAATGCAATAGATATGACATAACAAAAGAAAAATTAAAATATCAACCCAAAATGATAGATGGGTAGAGGGGTAGATTGACCATCTACTATTTAAAAAAAAAAAATTTACCTTTTAAAAGTATATGGAAGTATTGTTGGATGTTCATGGAACATGTCTTTTTGGTCTGCACATCAATGGTTGATCTCTTTGGTGTTGCATATTGCTTGAGTTAGTTTTCTAGGTGATTTGTGGATGTCTGGCCCACAGGGCTTGTTCTCTTGCTTGTGCTATATGCTTGGGGGTCTGTGCCAACAATTGAGGTTGTGTTAAGATTAGTTTGGGTCCTACCAGGTATCCTATTGAGAACTGCATTGAGTAAGTTCTATTGCAAGATGTGTTTTTCAGCCGACTAGTAGTGTGCTACACATTTCTTCTACATGTTTCCTTATTGTTGACTTGGGATGTTGTGTGCTAGCATGTTTGATATTAGGGATCAATTTGGAAGATATAATAAGTCTTTTTTGTTCCTCTCTATCCCTTGGATAGAACCACTTTCACTATATTCATATTTTTGAGGTTGACTTTTTGGGGTCATTTCTTGTCTCCTGTTCTGGCCGACCTAATTTGATGTTTTACTTACTTGTGGAGGATATAAATGGAAGAAAAAAATAGTTTCTTGGAGAGTGAGAGCATGAAATAATGCAATAAGTAATGTGATATGTGGAAGATATAAATCAAATGTGCTTCAACACCTCATTCAATAGAGTGTATTATTGGCATATGTTGTAAATCCAAATCTTCATGTATCTTGCTTGAAGATAGTCAGTCTCCCTAGTAGGTCCTTGTATCTTTCCTTGAGGCTGTGTGCCTCAACCTACAAATCCTTGTATCTTTCCCTAAGGTTGTGTGCCTTAGCCTGCAAGTCCTTCAGGGAACAGTGTGCTTCCTTAGCCAGTGAACCTTAAAACAAATTATAATCTTATTCATGTATATTGTGAGATTTCTCACTGTGATTTTTTCCTCCTTGGGTTTTCCACGTATATTTGGTGTTATCATGTACATTTGTGTTCATTGATTTATCTTTCGTTGTTGTTGACTTGTTTAAGGGTTATTGTGTTGGAATAATCGTTAGAGTCTCCCTTCAGATTCAGGATGTGGACTAACTGCCTCCCATGGATCCTTTTATCTCTAGCATTTGTATTGAGTGTTAATAGGTCAATCTTTTGGCTCAACAAAAAACATGTTCCAATAAATGGTATCAGAGCCATAGTCACGTGTTCAAATTCCCTTAGGTGAAACTGAGGAGGGGATTGTTGGACTAATCAGTAGCATCTCCCTTCAGATTTTGGACATAGACTAATCACCTCTAGTGGATCCATTTATCTCTAGTGTTTGTATTAGGTGTTAATAGGTTGATCTTTTGGCATAATGACAAAATCGTTCCAACATGCTGATCTTGTTAGAAGACTAAATTTTCATTGTGCTAAAGGGTTTAAGTTTTTGAAGATACTGATTCACCCCCTTCTCAATATCGGAGTGTGTTAAACACATTAAAGATGACATCATAGAGGAGATGAATATCTTTAATATTGTCATCTAAATTTGCAACGTGTGTTTGTACAAACAAGTATATGATGCCTGATAGATATGCATCCCAATGTGGTGGATCTAGAACAACAATAGAAATGTCTTGATGTAAAGAATAACTAGAACTCATGAATGAGTCAACACCAGATTAAAATGTAGCAATAGGTGATGCAAGGGATGAGATCTCAAGGCAAGCCATGTGACTACATTGTTCATTTCCAAATAATGGTGTATCGTAATATTTCTTAGTGAGATTAGATGGTGTTTTTACATTGATGGAATTAGATGATAAGGTAAGGCAATACCATAATTGAGAAGAAGTTGCTTCATTTTCACATTTTGATGTTGAAGAAAATCTTCTATTTTATGCCTTTTCATCCCACAATATCCACACTTGATTTTCCATTTATTAGGAGGATTGTGAAGAATACACAAATGGAAGGGATTTAGTGAGAGAGACATGATCACATGAACCAACAAACTCAAAAAATAAAACACCTAAATTTCCTCTATTTAGAGAGAGCTCTGAAGAATAATTAATGCTAAAATATAGCCTCCTAGAACAATGTGCAAGAGAATTACAACTTGTTTGAAGATTGGATGAAAAATTAAACATGTATAATGCATGGTGATTTTTAAAAATTGGTTATCCCAGTTTGAAAAATACAAGAAAATATTAATTCCTTGCATAATTATGATAGAAATACAAAATTTTTTACGAAATTTTGATGTGAGGTGAAAGTTATGCTCGTTGAAATTCAATTACAATATTAACTTTAGAGGCCGAAAACTTCTAATAAATAGCACAAAATCCAAATTGTCTCGATGTCAAAATGTTGATGACAAAACCAAATTTTCATTGAATATTCACAATAAAACATCCGACTAGATCCTTTTGCAAGTTATACAAAATTGAAAAAAAACCCTCTTGTGGGCAGTTGAAGGATACTAAGTAGTTAGTCTTGATCACTAATGGTCAAAATAAAATATTAAAGGTTAATTTTTTTTATTAAACCATTAATAATTATAAATAATGTAACACAAGATGTCAATAAGAACTATATATGTTATACTTATTGTTATCACCAAATAGTGCACCCTTACTGAGTTGCAAAACTCATCCTACTCGTGAAACGTGGGATAACTCCCTTGATTGCGGGCTTAGGATGTGGGAGTTAACCTCTACAAAGGGCTAGTTCCCTTGGATTTATCACCTAAACTAACTGTTTTAATGCTTTTTTGAGAAAAGAGAGAAGGATAGCATATACTGGAACCTAAAATCTAATATGGTGATGCACCAAAAAGGTTTTCAAACCTATTCTATCATTTTAACACAATTTCCCGAATACCCAACTAAAATTCACACAACTCAATTGTTTAACATGCTTACACATTAGTATTTCATAAGAAAGTTGATATGTTTACAACTTTAGAAGAAGGCCAGATATATCTTTCACAAATCAAGAGTGTAAACGTTAGTGACATAAATTATGACCTGTATAAGACACGATTTCTGCTTAAAAGTGCTGAAATGAGACAACCAACTTAAGGATTTATACATAAAATCACAAAAATATGTATCAATCATTCATACAGACATAATGAAATAGCTATTAAGAAGGAAAAACCATTGAATTTTATTGACAAAAGGTGTTATTACAGCTATGTACAAGTTTGAATGTGAGCTACATATGTTGCTTAAGCATGAAAGAACTCAGAAAAGTTACAATACAATGCTCTAAGAGAGAAAAGAAATAGTGAAATTTTTTCCTAAGGCCAGCCTTATATGCTGCTCCACAGTTGTACAAGAATAGGAACATGTGTTTGCTGATTCAAACCTCCTTTGGTCGTCCAAAACAGATATGCCTATTTTTCAGCCCTTAAAACTCATCCAAAAAGGTGTTGGAGTGCTGAAAAAGTCATCCCTTAACCTCTTCTACCATCAAAAAACCTAAAACATTCCTATATGCTCTCAAAAAGGTTCAAACTGAGTCCTTAGAAAGCTTAAACTACTCATTGATGACACCAAACTGATTAACCTCTTTCACGAATGCCTAAACAGTCTCCTCGAAAAGCTCAACTCATTGTCCCTGTCATCTTTTCATGAGGCTCAAGAACTTCTAGTCGTGAAGGGCAAAGAAGCCTTCATTTTAGGGCCCAAAACTACCCACATCTGCAATCTCATAGGTTAAAAACTTCCCTTAATTCAAGTCATAACTAGGCTGTGAACTCTTAATTAACCCTCAAACTAGTAAAAAGTACCATCAAACTAACTGTTTTGTACATTTTTCCTTCATGACTGTATCATTGTGCTTATCAATACCATGGCACTGAATTCATCTCCAGTTTATCATTTGAAAAGGAAAACTTTCCAACCTTGCTTCAAGATCTCTGCTATGTGGTATCATAAAGCTCCATGTGTCAAGTGAAGTTCAAAGAAGCACAATGTTGTCCTTGTACTAATGACTATACAAGCCTCATGAAAGTCCATCCTCTATGTTCTTAGCACTTTTCATTGGCCAATAGGATTGTACTCTCTCTTCACTTGGAACCTGAAACTCTGTCATCAAAATGTTTAACTATCACCATCCTTTAACCTGAGACTGTCATAGGAACACTAGGATCATACTACAACAATAGATGAAACTCCCCTTCTCACTACAACATTAGGAAGTATACTAGTTTTGTATCTTGCCACATGTTTACAAAGGGGCTGTCATACATCTCTGCTATACTGTCATGTTTTTGAAGGTATTTTTCTATTTGTTGTGACAGTCCCTCTACATTTGATCACATCCCTTGTTGGTTTTAATGCATAGTGGTTTTGGCCCTTGACTTTGATAGTGCCTTAGAAGTTGATCACAATCCCCTTTTATTTTGATGATATATGATGCATATATCTTCATCACATAGAATTCGAATACATTGTCCTTTGAATGTCCTTTAATACTAACCTTGAATGCTTATAAAGTTGTGCAACCTTCTTTACTTTCAGTCAATTCTTGGTACTCTGATTTATATAATGGTCGTGGCATAGGTTCTGTTGGCTTACCAAAGTAATGTGTTCTTTTGAATCCACATCTTTTACAATTGTTATGTGCTTAGTTTGAGACTCTTCTCCTTGAATACAACTTTAACACTTGAAGACACAACCTTGAAAAACTTTTTTTATGGGGTAGGGTTATGTGTAGTCTTTCCTATTTCACATTCAATCTAGCACTATACACCTTCTAGAGTTACAACTTATCATCTCATAAAGCTTGTTTTTTCTGAGCATGTATCTTAGTTTCTGCAACCATCCTTTATCCTTTCCTTCTTGGAAAACTTTTAAGAGAATTCCCTTTGTATCGACTGCCCAGTCATTTTATGCATTGTCCCTAAATAGCAATGTATGCTTTGTCACTACTTGTAGTCTATTGTCAACACACTTCTCATTGTACTTTTCCTTGAAAAGGATTGTAGTATATTCCTCAATTTTCCATGTTCTGTCCTTTTATTCATTCTCTGTGTAGTCTCTACGGGAGGAATTTTTTCTATCTTCTCATATGAAGGATCACCTTGATCAACAATTTCTTCTTGTATGTTCATACCTCGTACCTTCGACTTTACAAAATTCACTCAGTTCTTCTTGCAGATGTATTTTTCTCTTACCATAGACTTATGAATGAAACTATCCCTTTTCCTCTTGATAACCATAATCACGGTCCCATTATGAATTCTATCATGGCTTGTAGCATTATCACAGATCTTGGACATTCTTGCTGCCATGTTTGAGTACCTTTTCCTTCTTCTCAACTATCATGAATTTCTTTATCATCCTGTTCACATTCAGTCACCTCTTGTAGGCTTTCCTTTGCCTAGACCTTCAACTGGCATGGTCATATTGGCATCCATAAATCTAAGTATCTAGGGTTCTGACTATGACACTTTTCAAGCAGTGGACTAGGCTACAACCCTTTTCTCTTATGTCATGATTCTATTGATTTACAATACTTGAGGTAAATCAAAGGAGTGCCTCCTATACTCTTGAAATTTTGACTCTCCTCTATGCTATGACAGTCTTGCGACTGTCTTCTTCATTAGAAATGACTGTCCTAACATCATTCAATCAACATACCCTGCTATAACTTGTATTGATAAACACCTATCCTGAGGTCTGCCACTGCATTCATCTAACCTGCACTACTTTCAGTATAGCCTGCATCCTAAGAAGAAATATCATAACCACCATCTGCCATTTGACTGTGAGTGTTTTGCAAACCATTGGCCTTGAATGGGAGCATTGTCCCTTTGGAACTCTTCTAGTAGGTCTCTTTTCAAATAACCTATAACTCGCACAACTCTATTATTATGATTGTAATATTTATCATAATATGCAAGGCTGAACATGACCATTTCATTGGGCTTGCTAAGTGATGTTGTCATGAGAGGATTCTCATCTATTTCTGCATGTTCCTCTAGAGTCAGTAAGGTTGTGCATCTGCTAGTAAATGTCACATTTTCTCAATGCAAGACCTTCTTACTTTAGACTGATGTAGATTTTCCTTGCATAAAGAGATGCATATCATCTCATTGATACTTAAACATCACTATATACAAGGTTATTGACACATTGACTTCATTGTATTCATTCCAAACTTGAACCAACCTGTAGCTTTGTCCATTGAACTATTTGTGATATATATGATCATTATATTCAAATTATGATAATTGGGAAGATGAACCATTGTTATTTTCCTCTTTTCTAACCTTCATGTTACTCTCACTTACTTAGTGGCAACTAATCATGACTATATTAGAGTTTTCTCATTGTTGGCTACCTTTATCACTCCTTTTGGCCTGTTCAGATATGCATGTTCATGTACTGTCTTTTCAAAATAATTTTCTCTAATGCAACAGGTTGAGCTCACCAAGTAATTAGCTTTACTAGTGCATATGTGTTCTTTAGTATACCTCGGACAATCTCATGCAACATCCAGCTACACCTTGCAATTCTTTCTGATAATGTTTAAAACATAGACAAAATCTGTCTCTACCACTTATCTCTACATCAATAGACTTCTTCAAAAGCCTCCTTTTATGCTAACATCTGAGAGTATAAAATATGAAGAGGCTAGAAATAACTTTTCCAAATGATGTTTCTCCATTGGGAGGTAACAAGGTTTGCTTCTGCCTATTTCTTGCATATATTCGACAACAATATCCAGGTTCTACTAAGATTTTTTAACAAAACCTTGCTCCAAACTACACACTTTTCATTTTAACTTCTCAGGTTATGACTAGAACACTTATGATCACATAAATCCATGTCTTTTCTATGATCGTTACCATTGAATTTCATTGTTTCCCTATATACTATCCATCTCTTTTGCAAGTGTTTTGCATGCATTTCTCCAATTGATTGCTTGACAATGCCTAGTCTCAAGAGTTTACTAACACCATTATTCTGTCATATCTCACTGTCAAGATCCCTTTACTAGAATCTTTATTTACCAACTAAAAAAAAACCTCTTGAGCTAAAAATATTTCAAGTAACCTTGCAAATTTCAGATTTTAGATAAACTTGAAAACTTCAACAAAGTCTAGCTTTTCACCAATACGTGGTGTTTTAAGAGACACACCTGGAAACAAAATCTCATCTTGCCCCTATGTCCTTATGATTATCTACAACTACCTTTAATCTGGAGTAACAAACAACTATTTTCACTTAATGCTACGAGTTTCCTTTAGACTCCTTCAAACAATCAATAGAAAACCCTAGCTTTCTGCTACGTGGGTAGTGAAATAAAAGAAAACGGACTCTTTTGTTTTATTTTCCCTCCAACTCACACTTAAGCGCTAAAAAAACACTAAATTTTTGAACTTTTCTCCTTTTGTAGCACTGACTTAGCAAACAATTTAAAACAAAAAATATTTTTTTCGTTTAAAACTTGGCCTTAGACTATTCATGATAATAAATTATCAACGGTTACAATAGTTGATTAACCATTATATGTGCCTATCTTGATTTAAGAGGCGGTTATATGGCTGAGCTGGAAGCTACAAAGGAGGACTGTAGAATAAAAAAGTGTTGAAAATGCCTCCCTACAGAGCTCCTATATTGGCTAGATGTGATGCACCTATCATAAGACTTCACAGTAGATTCTCAAACTATCTTTGCACGTCTTTCTTGTAAACTACTCGAGTGCATGTGATTCATGGCCAGGATGAGGCATGATTTACATAGCAAAGAAGATAAATCCAAAGAAAAATATTAAGAGAGCTTGCAACTTTATGAAATTGATTTTGTGTAGGGGTGAATGATTGTAGTTAGGGTTCGCCAAAAAAAAAAAAAAAATGCAGATCCACACGTCATGAGTCAGGGCACCAAAATGAAAATCCTAGTGATGCAATTCTCATGTAGCAATACAAATTTAGGCTTTTTAATGATGGTAGGTCAGGTGAGGATTGATGGAGCATGAATTATACATAGGGGAATGGATAATGCCTCTTGATCAGCTTGTCCATGCCTAAAAATTTCCTCAAGCATAGGTGAATAGCCCTTGGTGATGCTGTGTAGGGTTTGTTGGTCACTCGGTGACATGAAAACTTGGGTAAAATGCTTACTTTTGTAACCACTAATGCAGATCATGGAAGTTTCCCTTGGTTCTCGCCTCAAATGATTCTCCAAGAATGATATAGTCTCAGAAGATACTAGCTGCTACCAGAGACATGTAATGGTTCAAATCCCATACACTTCAATGATATAATGTGATGCAAACCTTATATTGAACCTGCAAATTACAAAAAAGATGAAAAAAATATTGCCACAAAATTTGCAAGTAGGTCGATAAACCAAAATTCTTGCAATGGTACCAGTCAATGCCCTCTAAACAGGCTAAAATGGCCACATATTCCTAAAAAATGAGCATGACTATGAAATCAATATCAATTGTAAAAGCAATAGAGAAGACATACTAAAGAAAAATAAAAATATCGATCCAAACTCTGCTAATTTTATTTTTTATTTTTTACAACTTTTTAAATAATGATAAAAATTTTGTAAAAATAAAAAATACCAAATTTAACAAAATAATAAAATGAAAAATATTTCTTTGTTTCTCAGGTTATTTTAATATTGGCTCCACGAAGCTCCACTGATAGGGTTATGTGTGGGAGTCACGTTGATGTGGGAAGGAATGTGATCTCATGGCTCTCATATCATGTTGGAGAATGCCAAGAGGAAAGAGCATGAAACAACCTTCCACGAGTAAAAATATGAGCACAATCGTACATACATCAATTTAATATGAAGAGTGTATAATTCAATGAGAAACTTTGCATATATAGAAAAGGTAGATTAGGTAGGAAGGTAGGATTGAATAATTGACTAACCTTCCAAAGATGGAACACTTGTGAGCTTATTTGACAAGTGTATGAGCAAGTATCAATAGATGTCTCAATGGTATGAAGTGAGATAAAATCAAAAGAAACCTAAGCAAACTTAAGCTATGCCTGAATCAATCAATCCTAGAAAGGTGATATCCTATCTAGATGGATAAAGATACTATTTGCACTAACACAATCTAAACACTTTTCTAATAATTAAATATAACACTTGCAATAATTTAAATTTTACCACATCACCAAACAATTAAATGGTTTATATTATTTAACTAGTTAGACTATTTTTTATCATTCATAAAAAAATAAATTAATTCATTTTCAGCAATTAACTAAATAAATTTTATTATTTAGTTAATATTTTTATTTAAACTATTTAGTTTAAAATAATTTAATATAATTTCTCCATTATCCACAAATAAATAATAAACAATTCAACTAATTACATGATTTGATTAACATGTAAATTAAAATCAAACTAATCTTAAATCTATACCATTATTTTTCACTCTATATCTTTAAATCTCAACCAATCCTTTGTCAAAAACAATAAAAAAATTCTTGAGTTCGATGGGTACATACTATAAAAATCTTGTATGAATCCTTGAGCTATCCACGTCAATCACATCTTGAGCAATCAACTTCAGTAAAGAGGGTTTATATTGATAAAAGTGTTAAATATTTTCTAATAATTTTTTTTTCTTATTTTAAATCTCTATAATTTATTTATTTATACTTTTTATTATTCTTGTTTGTGTATTTATTTCTCATAGCTTTTGTTGTTTTTGAATAAGTATTCTCTTTTCTATTTGTGAACAAAGTTATTTGTGTATAATCCTATTTTTGATCACTTGTTTCATATTTATTTGAGACCTTTCTTATCTTTGGCTATTAGGCTATTCTAACGGTAGGCAACTTTCTTTTCTCCTTTATCTGAGGAAAATATCATTTATAACAAAAACCTCATTGTGTTTATTTGTATAAATTATTTAATGTGTTTCCTTTTTTATTATATTCTACAACACATATTTATTGACATGATTTATTTAAAATAAATAAATTATGAACACTTTTGTATGGAAAGAAAATAAAAAAGTTAAAATTTTATTTAATATATATGTATATATTAAAAAATAGTAAAAAAATCTAGTAAAATCAACAACATATATAAATATTGTTGATGGTGTTTTTATGCACTTCTCAACACAGGCAGTGCGTAGGTGCACTACCTCTCTTGAAAGACAATCTTCCACAATCGAATTGCAGAACACTATCCCAAGGTCTCTCAGATGTCAGGTCATGACAGTGCTTAGATACCTCAATAGTTTGATGTGATTTGGTGGAATCACAAGGCGGTCTTACAGAAAATACAAAGCAAGGACACAAAGCATGGAAGTTGGATCTTGAAATGGAGTTCTTAGGATGGGAAGTTGTTATGCACTGGCTGTAGGTTCAAACAACGATCTAGGACTCCATTTAATCGTTGGATTTGGCTTTACAAGGTGCAATAAACCTTAGCATAGGTCAGTTCTTAAAAAAAAGAGGAAAAGGGCGAAGGAGAAGAAAAGTTCCTAAGTTTGCAACTAACTATGAATAGTGACAATGGAGTTCCTGCAATGGACAATTTCTCAAAACAATGTCCCACTTAACCAGGGATTTCACAGTATCATGGAAATTGTGCTATCTTCTAAGGGCTACAGATATTTCATCCTTCATCCACCACATACATGCATGAATCAAAGATAAATGTTTGGAGCAGCTTTAAAATCGAGTCCAGGCTAACTTTGCACAGCTATCCACCATCAGCAAACAACAAAAAGTATGGACCAAGAAATCATCAACATGGCAAGAAATTTGCATGATCACCCAACAATTCCTAAGATTTATCCAAAGAAATAAGACAACTAACTAAACAGCAATAAGATCTAAATGAAACATCTAACATGGGAGACTGAATCAAGCAACATGGGAGAAACCAAGAAAATACACCAAGTCAATGCTTTTTTCTTATAAATTTTTGCAGCATGCCTTTACAACAACTCAACTCTCATTTTGCAAATGAGAGGAGTGCCCTATTTATAGTTTCCCAAAAGTTAAATGAATGGCTAAGATTCATTCTCATTGTGTGGCCAAGATTCATTACAAAATAGGGTTTCACCTACCCCCAAATAGATTACAATTTAAAATTACATTCCTGTCTTTTCCTTATTTTGTCTTCTAGTTGATGGCACTGTAGCTCTTTCGTCATTTAGCAAATTGTTGTTTTTGCTGTAGCTACTCTTCAGGAAGGTCTTCATCTTTGGCTGGGCTATCCTCCTACTCCTCGGAAGCTGTGTGTTCTATGTATTTGAGGATGACTTCCTGAAGCTTGTCTATTTCGAGGATTTCACATTGCAATGCCTGATAGCTCCATTTCTTAGCATTTTCTTCCAGCCTTTTCCAATCCTCATCATACTTCGAGCCTTGGTCTCTAAACAGCTCTGATTGGTCGAAGGCGCAGGCAGCAAAACTCAGGAACTCCGTTGTGATTTCTCCAGCTGTTCCATCCTTCATTTTCTCCTGGAAGTATGGTTTGATCTTCTCTAGATCCATTTGCACAGTGGGCATATCATAGCCCATCATCAACTTAAGGTATTGGGTGCATTCTGTCTGGATTTCCTTAATCCACTCAATGTCTGGATCCACCCTGCTCAGGATTTGTTCCAACCTCTCCTTCCGGTTGTTGAAGTCTCTGCGCCACACATCCACTAGCCAGTGATCTTTTTTAAGCTCTAGCTTCTCCTCCCACGTGGCCTCAGGCATTTGAAGGATAGCTTCGATCCTTGGGAAGGTGGAGTCGTAAGTTGCAGGAAAATTGGTGCAGAGCCTCTTCATGCTCTCCATAGATTGTATCAAGTTTAAGAACTTGTTGGCTGTCCACACAGCCCTACTGATTCCCATGTTTCTGACATATGTGACTTGTCGGAACCAATCCTCGGTGGTTTTCTCCAAGTTCTTCCCTCTTTCCATTTTGTCGATCTGTTATTTGGAGAGCAACTGTGATGCGGTCGTGGAGGTGGTAGGTAGGTCGTCCACTGAGGACCATTGCTGGATATAATCTGTTAATGTTGCAACCTGTGCCTTGAGCTCATCCTTGGAGATTTTATCTTTCTTTATCAGGTGCACCACCATGGCCACCGACTCCTCAATGTGCTCAACCTTCTATTCTCTAGTTGTGGTCCCCAAGTCAATGGTAGAGATGCTATAACTCACCCCTACCTGGCCAATAGTAGGCATTGCAATTTGTGCTGCTCGGGAACTGGAAGCGTCCATTGTTATCTTGGATCAGACCTTGGGCTTCTTCTCCTTCTTCGTTGTGATCTAGGATCGAGCCAAGATGGCCTCCAACCTTGCCCTTGGGTCCTTCAGCACTGGGGTTGTTTTTTCAAGTTGCCTCTCCAACCATTCAGGCACAGCAGACTTACCCTTGGGTGAATCACGGCTACCCTCGCCCTTCTCAGTCAAAGGAAAGACTTCTGCTTCCTTTTCCTTTCGGGATTCTCCTTTCTTTTGGGCAGCATCCTCCTCCTCTTCGTCAGAGTCATGAATGAACATGAGGCGTTTGACCGGCAACTTAGTGGACGGTTGTTGGATGGGACTTTCTTCTTTTACTGTTTCTTCTTCTTTCTTCTCCTCAGTAGCCTCGGCCTTGGGGCTTTTGGCAACATGTGTCTCAGCCTCAGTTAAGTCCCTTATATGCTATTCTTTTGGCGGCTACCCCTCTTCACCATGTGGTGACTCTTCTGCCTCCGCCCCAACGTTCTTCAATTGTTGTGCCATTTCCTCTTCAAGGTCCTCATAGAATGTCTAGATGATTTCCTTAGCACCCGAGCCATCCTCTTCATCTCCACTCTCAAAAGAGCCCCTCTCTTCCTCCTCATAAACCACCCTGTCGATGGTTCTGTGCTCGTACTCAGGGTGCTCGTGATACTCATCAGCCTCCTCCTCGACACACTTCGAGGCTTCCTGCTCTTGCTCCTCCAACTCCTTTGAGATTTGCATTGTGGCCTCCATAGCTGGTGGCCCTGTCGGTGGTTGTGAAGGCTGAGCTATTGCAAGGACTTGGGCGAGGGCTGCTTGGAGAGTTGGATCCATCAAGATCTGGGAGAGCTCAGGGGGAAGGTTTTGCATATGTCTCGTAAGAGCCTTGGGCATAGTGGCAGTGGGAATGGGCGATGTTATTGCCGCTAGAGGGAGTGATGTAATTGGTGACATGGTAGCAGAGGAAAGGGGAGTGGTCATGCTAGAAGAGGAATCTATGACGACTACCAACCCAGCCGGGGGCAAAGGGCAAGATGGACAGAAATTTCCACTGTCAGCAGGGAAGCAACAACCGTAGCCAGGGAGGCGGGCGGTGCAACAGGAGGAGCAGGAAGAGCCAAGGGAGGCTACAATTCTATCGTACCTACTGCTTGTTTGAGCCTTTTGGGAGATGAGCCTCCCATTTCTTTCTTTGCTTGGGCCTTCAGATTTGGAGACTGCGCGGTCTCCGTTCCTTTCCTTTTCTGGGACTTGGTGACTGGAGGAGACTGGGAGGTCCCGCCAGTTGACGTGGTGGCAGCAACATCCTCCATGGCACTTGGCTCGCTTTTGAGCCCCTCATACGTCAGGACTACCCCTTGTCGCTTTAGATGTGCCACTTGCCTATCGATCCACTCCCTGGTACAAGTTATGATTGGCTCGGTGATGGTGTCCAGGTCATCGACCTCCTCTTCATCCTAGTCGATTGATGGTATTGGCAGGTTGGCAACTGCAGGGTACCTCAGATGCATGATTGTGGACTCGTCTTCCTCGACTTGGTCTGGTACTGGAAAGGGTTGCACTCTCCTCAGGAATAGTGTTGTCGTGCGCATGTAGTGTCTTGCGCGTACCTCCTTGTCATCTTGGCAGTTGGCCTAGAAATCCTCAATGTGATATTGATGGGCATAGGCTGGCCCCAGTGCCTTCCTGACGTGGCCATGTGGATCCATCCGTGGGTGAGCGGTGTACCAGTTGAAATGGTACTCCTTCAGCTCCTTCTCAGAGTTACTGGCACACTGGGAAGTCTGCAGTCGATACATGCCCTGGCCGAGGGTCATGGGATAAGAGATCCCCACTATATGCTTGTTGCTGAAGATTGCTTGTAGGTGTTGGAGTTGCCGAGAGAGCTCCAAGAGGATGATTCTGTCGTTTGAGTACTGAGGCAATCTATTTAGCCTTTCAGAGAAGCCCTGGGCTCGGATGTATGTGAATTTTGGATACTGGATGAAGAGGAAGGCATATTGCTTTAGAAGCACTTTGGCACTGTGGGAGACTCTCCTCTCAAAGTCCCTGGCGATCAACTTGATGATATGGCCAATGAAGGCATCATTGACCTTGCAGTATTCTTTCTTGAAATTCTGGTATTGGAGTTGCAGATACTTGTCAAACGGTTTGAGTCCTCACTTCTGCCCCTGATCGGGTGCCACAAACAACCCATTGTATTGTCTTTGATCTACCAGGGAAGAGACGAGGTAGGAGGTCATGTAGAATTTGGAGCTCTTTTTCACGTTGACAAACTGCTCGTGGAAGCAGTTGCTTATGATCCCTCCCCAGTAGAATGAAACCTTGGTTGTAACGTCCTCATTTCCCCGCAGGATCTGCTCGATGAAATAGGCCATCCATTCCTGGAAGTAGGCGGCCGTTGGGAGACCCATAACCCTGCTCAACATGGTCACCAGGTCGTGGTAATCCTCGTGGAAATCACTACGGAAGAGTTCCTCGGGAACCTTCGCAGCGCTGCCCCATTTTTCTTTAAGCCAATGCAGATTTATTAACTTCTTGCACCTTGTTGGATTAGCATCCCATGCCGCCTGAAATTCTTCTAATGTGGGGACCTCCATCTGTTGGAATGTGGGGATGTGGAATGTCTTGGTAATCCCTTCTAGTGACATATCTGTGAGGATGTTTCCCTCCTTATCCACAATTGTTCTGGTATCTATCTGATAGGCTTCTCGGCAAGCCATGACTAATTCGGGTGCCACTAGAGATGGAGGGAAACCGGCGGCCTTGGCTATTCCACTCTGCCTTATCAATCTGGCATTTTTCATTGTCAGGTTGACCCTGACCCTCTGAGTGAATTCATCTATATCCACCTGGCCAATATTGGTGTCTGTAATTTCCTTCCAGTCCGTTGAGACCTTTGAGTGGAGCGGCTCGCCCTGGAACTGGTACTTCATTTGATCTTTGTCTTCCTTTCCCCGAGGGGTCCTTCTTGAATTCTTTCCCTTATCCTTCTCGGTGGATGCCCCTGAAGTTCTCACACCTGATTCCATATATTTTGCAAGAGAGAGCATAGCTAGCACAATAGATCATTAAAAGCATTCATGTTAGTCCATATCTCGAAAATGACATCCACTTTAAATAATCAATCAAGCATATCATGGGTTTTATCTTTATTGATCTTTGTTTCAGGGCATTTGGGACAATCCGGGCCGAGAGGGCCAGACTTCCCTGGCAGGAATGCTGTCAGGAAGGGAAAACACAACGAAAAGCCCCTGGAGGCCCTCCTTGTTCAAATTTCAATGTTTTAGGAGGCTCATGATGAAGAAGAGCAAAATTTAGGACATGGGTCGAAGTTAGATTCCAGATTTGGGCTTGTTAGGATCGATTTAGGAGGACTCGGAGGTCCTAAGTCGGAAAGCTGTCGGGAGATGGCAGTTGGTGGCGGCGGACATCAGACGGAAATCTGAAGGCGGAAGCCCGGGGTCCGGGGTCCGGAGGGCCAAAGGGCGGCCGACATTAAGTCAATTCACTTCTAAGGGCTCGGGCCGGCGACACCGGGATGGCGAACGACCTTTGCCATTCAGGATGGAAAACAGTGGACGGAAGTCCAGGAGGGGAAGTCCGGCAGCATGCCTTTGTGTTGTTTTTTTGTTGTGCGGCGATCGAGAGGGCGGAGCCCGGGAGCCAGGATCGCAGTCAGTATTTTCCTTCTAGTAACAGCGACGGACGAAAGGAGTCCTGGGGAATGGGGCTCAGTGCGGAAAAGGCCGTTCGGATTTTCATCGAGATGTCATGGCGAATGGGGGTCCAGGGTCTAGCGGTTGGACAGACGTCCAAACGGTGAGGAGCAGGGTCAGGCCCGGGAGAGGGCTCCATTGTTTGAACCTTGACTTACGGCTTGTCAGCACATGGGAGGGCGGAACTCGAGTGCCGCAGGGATGGAAGGACATCGCCGTGAGGGCAGCGGAAAAGGGACCAAAGAAACCCGACGCCTGGAGCTCGGAGGTCGAGACACCTGACGGGGTTTTCCATCAGCAACGGTGAGTGAAAGGCGGACTTTCGAGAACGGAAGTCCGGACACCGGGGCCTGAAGGCATGACAGACGTGGTCGTGAAAACACAAGCCAACGGCGAGGCAGAGGTCGGGGTCCAGAGGTCGGGCGACATTAATAAGTTCGCTGAAAGACTTCGCCGTGGACAACGACGGAAAATTGAGCAGGGAAACCCACCGTCAGGAGCCCAAAGGTGAAAATGATGCAAAAATTTTCAATCACCAAAGGCCAAAAGTGGAAGCAAAGGCGGAGCCCGGAGGGCGGGACACCAAAGGATACTTGCCGTTGCTGATGAGGAAACGGAGGCGAAACCCCAGAGGAGGAACCCGGGGTCCGGGGGCCGAGAGGCCCACAGGACGCATCGTTAAGTTTAAGGTTTGACAGCGAGGCGCATGCCGGAATCCGGCGGTCGGGATGCAAGGAGAGGTTTGCAATTTAGGCACATCGAAATGCGAACAAAATTACGGAGACAGAAGTCCGAAGGTCCAGGCCCAGAGGGGCGAACCGCCGTCAGCGGGTGTTTTGAGTTTGATATTTGGATGGCAAAGGAGGGTCTCGGGCCCGAGGCGCATGTTTTCCCTGTGTGAAGAACGGTCGCACCATGGAAAAGTCCTGAATCGGTGGCAAGGGCATTTCTAAGGGATTTGCCGATTTTCTAACACATGGGTTCAGTGCACAATTTAGTGTTCTACCACATTATACCCTCCTAGCAATTTGTTAATTGATTAAAATCTCTCAAAATTATGAAAATGATGGTCGGGAGGGCAGACGGATGGCCTACCTCAAAGATGCTAAGTGGCGAGACGTGGGATCCACCGGCGTTGGTCAGAATGATGCTGAGGGCGATGATCGTGACATTGTCGAAGGCGGTGGGCTCCAAATGGCAGTTTATCCAATTCGCTGCAATCCTACAAGATGATAATGATTGCCCGGATTGGGCATTTTATACCCCAACCACCATGAATGCCTGCATTAAATGCTCGTACGGCCGTGGCAAAAGTACTTGGATTTGAAAATAGGTCGGCGACGGCGGGGGGAACATGAGGGCCCGGCGGCAGGGGAGACGTGACGTGACGGCCGCTTTAATATTTCTTGTTGTTTGAACGGCGACGGCGGGGAGCGGCCAGGGGTCCGACGACCGAGATTCTTCCAGGGATCCACCGTCAGGGACGACGGGACCATCACAGAATTCCAGAAACGGAATTCCGGACGGCTGGGCTCGGAAGACCCCATGATAGACAACGGACGACTCCTCACCGCGGGCGGCGAAGACGATGGCGGGACCTGGGGGCGGGTCACCGTAGGAGGTTCGTCGTCACGGATGGTGAAACCAAGACGGAACCCCGGAGACGGATCTCCGGGGTCTGGGGTTCGAAAGGTGGAAAGCTGCAGGGAATTTTAACAAGTTTTTTGCAAACGGCGAGAGGTGGATCGGACCCCGGGTTTCGGAAGGATGCCTCGCGGACACCACAGGAGACGACAACTCTAGTGGATAAATCTAGTTAGGGAATTCCGGACGCCCGGGCCCGGCAGGGCTCGGGGCCGTTTCAGGGCCGAATTGCCAGAGAGATTCCGCGAGGCTCCAAAACGCAGCAAATCCAAAAGGGGAGGGTATGGTCAATTTATGGTGGGACTTTGGAGCAACATCGACCATCCGAGACTTAGAAAAAAGAGGGGCACACAAAATGAGGCAGCCCCAAAATGACTCGACAAGGTGAAAAAAAAGAGGGTCCCCGTTCCGAACGGGGCGTGTGTGCTAAGGGCACAACAAATATCAATGTGATAGTCAAATCATGGTATTTTTGTCATGACGACCAAAGTTCAAACCCCCACTCTTGTTAATCCATTGTGCTCACAAGTTTGAACCTTCATGTTGAAGATGTTAGAATTCATACTGATGAATTTGTGCTCCAAACCCTTGCTTGACTAGTGTGCTCATGGGTTTTGTGCCCTTACTAGGCTATTGTGTTCATGGGTTTGGAATATTAATCTAGTTCTTATTTCCACAATATATAAAATGAGTATGCTATTTTTTTCATGTCTATATATGAACCCATGTAAATAAAGTTATAAAATATATTATAGGTCATTTATATACGAATTTAAATATCAGCAATTACATAATTTTATTTTTTAATATAGACAACCATTGTTATGATTATATTTAAATACATATATATTTATATTTTAATTAATTATTTTTTCCCAAAATAATTAAATAAATATTATTATCTAATAATATATTTAAATATATATACATATATTACAATCACATATAAGTATGTGTATATATATATACAATGTTTTCAAACAATTTGTACAGAAAAATAACAATATAATATTATATTTCTAAAAGGTGTTATCACTCAACAAATGATATAATTGTAAACTTAAAAAAATAGAAATAATTTATCCTTAAATGTAATGAAACCATTTCAATTGTAGTAAATTTGCATTTTTATAACAATGAATACAAATTTACAATACATAAACTATTTATTTCTCTAAAATCCTTACATTTTTTTTTAAAAAATACATAAAGTGGCAATATATAAAAATAAGAAATTAATCCAAAATATCATAATGAGAGTTTACAATGCTCTATTGATACCAAATTAGAGTTTCAAAATCACAAATTACCTCCTTCAATACAAGGATACACTCTTTTTATTCTTCAACAAATCTATAAAATAAGTCTTTACTATTGAATGCACAAGAAAACTTAGAGGGGGGTGAATCAGTTATACATTAAAACACCAAAACCCTCATAAACATTCATATCCGCATTAGCTCTTAAACCCTTAACAACCATTAAACCCTTATCATGCATTAACAAAATATAAACATGAGAAATAGTAATGCAAACACATGAGAACATTAGATTTACGTGCAAAACCCAAAAAAGGAAAAACCACAATTGAGGATTAGCTCACAATATAAAGTAATTGCAACACCGAATACAATAGGCTCACTACTGGAGGGCTCACTGATAATGGATCACTACCAGATTAGAAAGAAGAAAGAAATAATATTGCTATAATGAGAAATATATCTCAGAGCAATATAAAAAAATCTACCATTACTTCACCAAAACATTCACACTCTCTTTGAAGAATGTAGACACCTTCTGCTCACTAGTTCAAGTAGTCTTAGGAATTAAAGCTTGCGTTGTATTTCACACTTCACATCTCAACACTTCACACAACACACTATAGACTATAGGGTGATCCCACAATACTGGTTTACAATTTTTGGCCAAACTTGACACTAAACTAATTTTTTCTAACTAAATCTTCACTTTCGGGCACCTATAGCGGTTGAACCATGAGGAATTTTGAAGATGATGCAAACTAGTGATTTGTGACATTTTTTTTGTACATTCTATTTTTTTTTTTTCAAATTTTTTGGAATCATATTGCACTTCTTTTTCCATCTCCTTCGAAAACTAGTTTTTTTCAGTAAACACTATTTTAAGGAGTGATGCTTACTGTATACAACATAACCTTTTTCCTTGAAGGATAAAATTCTATTTTTTTCAAATTTAGATTTTTAATTACAATATCTAGCGCTTTCATTTGATTTCATAGTGTTTTATTGAATATATTTTCCTTAATCAAGTTTCAAAGTCAAACCAATTATAATTCAGACATAGGAAGATTGTATACAACATAAAAAAGTTTGTGTATCGATTTTTTTTTTTTGTTGGACAAAGGACTTCAATATCTAGTGCACTGATATTTTTCAATTTTTTTTTTGATAATCTGCTATTTTTCCACATGTGCAGAACAAAGAGCTTGATTTTCAGTAAAAAACCTACATTCACAAGAAATAAAAAATAAATATAATAATAAAATTAAATTTATTTAATATTATACTTTTTGGGAAGCTTATGATAGGGAATACATACTTACAAAAACTAAAATTTAAATGAACTCATTTGATCCCCCAAAAGGTAAATCAAAAGTGGTTTTTAATCAACATTTTGATAGGTGTAAAGGAGACTCTGTTATAGGTATGGTTTAAAACTAGTGGGGTTCTATCCAAGGGGGTTTGATCTAAGGTGGTTTGATCAAACCCTCTTCAATTGGAATCCTTTAAATGAAACTTTTCAAGGCTAAAATCATTATACTTTTCTAAAAATATGTAATTTTAGCAAAAATCAGGATCTCCCAGAAATTGTAAACTAGTATTGTGGAATCACCTTATACTCCATCAATTCATTACACACATATACCATCCACAACCTGGGTATGTGCATGATCATGATGGGCCAAAAAGTGGCGATATGATGGGTATGTGTAGGGTATGTGGTTGATGACTTTTTTTAACCCAAATTTGATGAAACAAAAAAAGTTTTTAAAGGAGATTCTCAGCTTTCCACCAATATAAATTATGTTTTACTTTGAATTTAATAAATAATTATTATTCATTTTCTATTTGAATTATGACTAAAGTCCTGATTGATAGGTTGATTGAAAAACATCTATAGCTTTCAAATGGTATCACATGTTTTGAATCCAAAATATGTGTCACAT
This sequence comes from Sequoia sempervirens, assembly GCA_007258455.2. NCBI lineage: Eukaryota > Viridiplantae > Streptophyta > Pinopsida > Cupressales > Cupressaceae > Sequoia > Sequoia sempervirens. The sequence goes on along the minus strand of VDFB02290217.1, from coordinate 68,859 downwards.
TCTATGCTTCACATACGAATTTAATGAAGTTTTGACCAAGTTAAGGTGGTCAGACATACGAGTTTTTTATATTTTTAAACATTTGTAATAAAAAATTCATAATTAATTATTTACTTGGAAAAAATAACAAAAAAATATGCATCACATCGGGACATGAGTCCTCTACTTATATCTAAAATCTTATACAAAAATATTATCATTTTATTGTGGTTAGGGTGGTCAGACAGACACCTACTTATTTTTTCCCTGAAATTTAAGTACTACAGCATTGAAATTTCAAATTTTCACCAAATAGATTTTTTTTAAAAAAAACCTAGTAGTTTAGAAACTATATTAAATTTGCTACAGATTCTATTCTTAATTTTTTTTGATATAATATAGATAACTTATTCAAATTTTTACGTCAAGTTGTCTAACTCTAATTTTTCTATTTTTTTTTCACTTAAGAGCATGTTTTTTCCATGATGATCCTGCACATACCCACCTTGAAAACAATTTATAAGGTCAACTATGCACCTCAAACATTAAATTCAAATTAGGTCAGCACCAAAACATTCCCACGATGGAGAGGAATGAAGAAAGACCATATCACAACTTAACTTGGACCTAAATCCATACATACACACTATGCCTCACTTCCAAAAACACTAAAGCATATCCGCAATGAGTGTAAACACCCAAGTTCGATCGAACCTATGTTAACAACATTAAACAATTAAGTACACACTTGCTTTGATTCAAAGATAACTCATGAACCACAAACAACACTTAAACATAATCTAGAATATTCCATCAACAACCTAAAATCCAACAAATCCTTTGCAACATCATACACCTAAAAGATATACTCATTATATACACCCAGTTAATCTTCCACACATTGTAACACATGAATCTAACCTTGCGAAGCACCAAAACTCAAAAAAAATAGACTAAAGATAGATATGAATAATATAAGAAGATTCCCAAATCTACAAGACTAAAAACCACAATGTGAAGAATGTGGAGAAAAAAAATTTCTCCCAGACAACATTGCTTCATAGTTCACACACTAGTGAACATAACTTCTACCAAACAATCCAAAACATGAAACTCTAGATGTAACACCTTTGAACACATCTGATCAACATATATGAACCAAAAGGTAGATCTTCAACCATGAAGAAATTTGGAGCAAAACACTGAACACTACTCTACCACACTGAACTCTCTTTTAATGATTTATCTTCTTAAAATCACTTGGGAATCGAGCACCACAAACACCATCTCAACATCTGCAACACCTTCTCAATATATGAATAACATAAGACGTTGAACATCCAAAAACACATGCTTATCAAAGAAACACAGAGGTTGACATTAGTAAGACTACTAATGACAACATAATGCAACCAATCAAAGCATCTCCATAGGTTGACATTAATGCAACAACAAAGATCTATTGACACCAATGACAACACAAACTTCCAAAAATATCCCTTTTTCATTGATGGAAACACATATGAAAAACCATCAAGAACAAAAACAACAACTCTAATTAGTTCTACATACATTGCACATTAGTGCAGACTACTCCCTCTTACACAAGCATCTACTATTTCCAACACTTTCTTTTTTATAGAACTTCTCCCCCCCTTCTTCATATGTATTTTTAGCTAACTTTCTCTCCCTCTTTCACATCAATGGAAAAGGGAAACACATTTTATTTTCTTTTCTTTCCCTTTGACATAAATCACACATACACTTGCTCTACAACTTCCTTTCCAATTCAATTTTCTGCACACTCCCCCTTAGAAGTACACAACATACTACATCAACCAACAACCACTACAACCTACACTTTTCCTTTTTTTGCTCATATCCTTTGACACAACTAACAAAGGACAACATATGCATGCTTACCCTCTTCTGAAACACTGACAAGACTTACTCCCCATGACTGTAATGACCAATAATGGACCACTACCTGCTCCCCCTGTGAGGTATCCACCAACATCAGTCCAGAATAAGGAATGAATCTTGAAATCTATTGGATTGATGTATGACATTATGCATCTAATTGAAAGGAGGGGAAATAACCCCTAACTTCTCCTGAAGATAGTAAAAATTATCCTTAGGAAGATCCTTTGTGAAGATATCAACAACCTAATCCTTGGTAGGCACATACTCCAACTTCACCTCATTCTCTGCAACATTCTCTCTTAGAAAGTTTTTTGCAAGGTATTTCCCTTGGTCTCCTCAGTGTGGGCCAATGTGGTGCTTGAGATTTGTGACATGGTTTAACCACCTCCTTTGGATCTTGGATCTTGTATAAATCTAACGGTTGTATCGAGCATTGATAGGTTGATCTTTTGGTGCAATGACAATCGTATTTGCAATAATTGGTATCAAAACCTAGCTCATGAGTTTAAACCCCTCACTTGTGCTAGGGGGATTATTACAAGGTGTGTGCCCTTGGTCTCCTTGTGTTGTGAAGCATAGCACTCAGGTTCGTGACATGGAGTAACTACCTCTCGTTGATTCATTAACTTTGGTGGTTGTATCTGGCATTAACGGGTCGATCTTTTGGTGCAACGACAATCGTCTTTGAAATAATTGGTATCAAAGCCAAGGTCATAGGTTTGAACCCCTCTCTTGCATTCATTGGGGATCATTGAAAGGTGTCACCCTTGGTCTCCTCGGTGTGGGCCAGCATAGTGCTTGGGCTTCGTGACATGGTTTAAACACCTCATGTGGTCTTGGATCTTGTATAAATCCAACAGTTGTATCAGGCATTAACAAGTTGATCTTTTGGTGCAACGACAACCATCTTTGCAACAAAGTTATACTAGATTGATATGATTTATCCTTGAATGCATTATTGAATTATGTGAAATATTGATAACACTTTTATTATCACATAAGATAGAAATTGGTTTATCATATGAAACTCTGATGTCATTCAATGTCTGCTTCATCCACAACACCTGTGTGCAACATGATGCTACAATAATGTACTCAACCTCTATAGTAGATAATGATGCTGAATCTTGATTCTTACTTATCCAAGATACCAAACTACTTATAAGAAAGAAAGTACCACAACTTCTAATTTTTTCATCCACACAACCTGCATAATTTGCATATGTATAAGCACTTAGAGAGAAATTAGTATCCTTTGGATACCACAATCCATGTTCCAGAGTGCCCTTTAAGTATTTGAATATTCTCTTTATTGCTACCACATGTGATCTCTAGGATCTTAAAGTCTAGCAGCAAGAAAAACCACATGAATGATATGTGGTCTAGTAGAAGTTAGGTATAATATTCCACCAATCATTGATCTATAATTTCTTTGATCGGCCTTAGGAGATTCATCATTCTTTCTCAACTTGCTACCAATAACCATGGGAGTACATATCAGTTTAGAGTCTTCCATTCCAAACTTCTTTAGTATTTCCTTAACATACTTAGATTGTGATATGAATATTCCTTTCTCTTTCTAATTGATTTGAAGCCCGAGGAAGAAATTCATCTCCCCAAACATAGACATCTCAAAAAAATTATGTATTTCTATTTGTGGTACCTTTGTTGAATCCCTACTACAACAAGTACCTATCCAATATCGTATACCAAGCTCTAGGAGCTTGCTTGAGTCAATATAATGCCTTCTTCAATCTGCAAACCATGTTAGGATTATCTGATAACTAAAATATTTCTGGTTGTTAAATATATACCTCTTCTTCCAACTCACCATTCAAAAATGAAAACTTCACATCCATCTAATAAGCTTTGAAATCCTTATGTACTGCAAAAGCCAAAAACATCCTAATAGCCTCCATCCTTGCCACTAGAGAAAATATCTCCTCAAAGTCTATTCCTTCTACTTGTGAGTAGCCTTTACACACAATTCTTTCCTTGTTCCTAACAACTTTTCCATTCTCATTTAGGTTGTTTTGAAACACCCATTTAGTTCTAATCACATTCTTGTTTGTTTGTCTTGGGACAAGTTCCCAAGTGTAACAAGCCCAATGTTTTACCCAGATGAATTTAACTATGTTTTAACCCAAATTTGAACAATTTATATTTACCAACATATAGTTGTACAATTTTTCTTTTCAAATTCAATAATGAGATGCACATTTAAAATAATCACATTCCAAACTCCCATTCCATTTATAAAGAAACATTATATATTCCAAGTAACAATTTCATATTACATAATCCCATGTAATGATAACAATTTTCCATTTACAATTTTACATAAAGATAGAGATACATGCTACATACTTAGCTACCATGAGATTAATGAAATAGAGATAAAAATGGTCTAGATGTCCTTGCTGGCATACATCCTCAAATTTTTTCCACCAACTATATGAGGGAGAGTATCACTCAGGTGCTTTTTTGCCAACCACAGACTTACTGTGGTCCCTCGCACATCTACCTAACTGAAGAGATTGGGTTGGTAACCTCATAATACTAGCCTTATTGAGCATGATGTTGTGTCCTATATAATCTAGTTCTATCGTACACTGGCTACAACCTACATGTATGACATTGCCAACCTAGTTATGCAAACTTGGCTCACAATGAACCGATAATGTAAATAGTGGCTACTTACACTACTTTTGCCAAAGTTACTAATATAATCAGTCACTCAAAAGTCAAATTTTACATTCACCCACACCTTAGGTTTATTTTGTATTTGACCATTCATACTCTTCCCAATCATAATGTGCTTTTATCTAAAAGGTGATGTTCATTGAAGGTGCTAACTGGCCAATAGATTACTTCATTCTATAGATTATCCTAATCCTAGGAATAAAAATATTGACCACACTTGAACATATAGGATTACAAATGATAAACTCAACATAGCACTTCATGGTAATATTAATCCCCATATTTCACAAGCTATGAAGCATAAATATAGTCTATGACAATTTAGGTATTTAAGCTAATACATTAAGATTATCTTATATAACCACACAAATTCCAACCTAATGAATAAATATTTATATAGTATCAACCATTAAGATTTCATAATAAATTCCCCAAGGATTATGCAAGCTCTTTAAAATAAGAATAATCAAAATATCAACAAGCATGTTGAACATAACAAACTATACATCTTTTCTCAAGCACTTGTATTCAAATATGTTTTCAACATAAAATGAATAAGAAGTAAAATAAGAATGCCTGGAATTTATAGCTCCCAATGATGATATTTCCTCCTAAGCTCAAATCCCAAAATCATGCTTATTTCTCCTTATAAAATCAACCTATTTCCAATCCTAGCCTCTCACAAAGCTCTCGAAAATATGCAAATATTCTAAAAAAATCTCTTTCCTCACTAAGCTCTTTAGCAACTCTCTCACATAGAAACTACATCGAAAAATATAGAATTATGAATAAGACGAAATTAGAATGAATGAGTGAAGAAATGGTAGAGGAGCTAGCTATATTTATACTTAAAATTGAGAAACTCAATACTACAAACAAGCTCTCAAAACCACCACCTATTCTCTTCCCATAGCCTCCACTTTAACAACAAACTAATTCTCTTCTAAAATGCATTGACTTAGCCAAAAAGAATGAAATGTGGCTTCTTAAAACTCTCAATTTGCAAACACATATATAGTCCATATATTTCCATCTTCTCCAATAAGGATGAGTCGCCATTTCTTAGTGACAGCAATGACTCTTTTACTGAGTCAAAGTCAAAAATACTTATCTACAGGTTTCCTAATTACTAAGCAAGTCGACTACCCTCTTAAGCTTCAACTAGCTCTGTCTTGACAAAGTCTCAATGCTCATATTTAGTTGGACGTTGGTTTCATAGAATTCTATTTGTTTTATTCTACCTTTAATGGCACTACAAAATTTATACATCATCATGTTATGCATGATTTTTTTATCAACAAATTTTAATGAAATACATCACTTCACTATAGCACTGGCTTTATGTGCTTTACATTCTTCTTTTATTTGCATTCCCTTAACAATACAAACTTTGCACTGCTTTGATTCCTTCTAATATGTGCATTATATGTGCTTTACTTTTTTATCATTATGTTGACTTTATTTAAGCCATGCTCTATAATATGGATCACGTTATATATGTGCCAAAATTTTCTTTAAAACATTTCAAAATGTATTTAAACATTATATCAATATATATTATTAATATATATATTATAAATTCCATTGTTATATTATATATACAACATATATATACATTTATTAAATCATTATTTACCAATCATTTTATATATACAAAATGTATATATATATTGTATATTTCCATCGATATTATCATGCATATGGTATATCCATACATGAGTATGCATAAATTCATCTACCTACGTATACACATTCACATATTTATTCACAGGTATGAGTTATCATAAACATGTACATATATACATATATACATTTTATGTATATACTCATTGATTAATATATAAATATGAAGACACGAAGAAGAACTTACACTTAACACAAATACTTAATCACATATTCCAAATCAAGAACAATCAAAGACTAAAACCAAAATCATTACAAATCATTCCAAAACTATGACTGAAGGTTACTTACCAATTCCTGAAATAACTTGACCTAACTTGACCAAAATAGGATGTGAGTGTGTGATGGATCAAATAGGCATATTAAGGGTTACAAAACCAAGCTCTTCTCCTAAGTCATACTCCCCCTATTTTCTGGAGGTTTGATTCATTTCCAACATCCAACTTAGTGCATCACAATAGTAGTTAGTTGATAACATTGCATTCATATGCATCATATATTTTCATTTTCTAAACATTTAAAGAATCATATTGAATTGTGCATTCATTCATCACATTTTCCATCAAAATATATACAAAACATATTCATATATTAAATAATTTTAACTCATCAAAGTAATAGTAAATAGGTAATAACACAATGGGATGTAACCCTAATTCTGATTCTTCTCAATCTACATCAGTTCTTCTTCCATAAAGTTTATCCAAAATTCATCTTTGCATGCCTTAATTACTATTTTAGGTTCAACTATGGAAAGTAAACATAGATTTACTTGTTCTTCTGTCATAACAAACTTTCTTCTTTTCAATACACATCTACTTTTGTCACCAATGATCTGATCTTCAGAATGATTCTTCTGCACATACTTAGGGGTCTTAGGGATCCTTTACAAAGCTTCTTCCTCTTCAACTTGCAATTTTTTTTCCTTACCATCATATTTCTCTTCTTCTCTACAAGAGGACTCATCTGACTCATATCCTTCTATAAGAATTGAACTTTTCTATAAGTCTTCATCCACTTTGACACTTGCACTTTCAACAATCCTTTTTAGCCTTTTGTTGTAACACTGATAAGCCTTGCTATTTGTATAGTATCCAATGAAGATTTCTTCATTAGACCTAAGTTTTCTTCATCTCTTATGATATAGAACTTGATTCCAAACACTCTTAAATATCTAACAGTAGGAGTTCTTCCATACCATAACTCATAGGGTGTCTTTGAACTATTTGTCCTTGCTTGCACTCTATTAAGTATGTAGACTGTAGTATGAATTTCTTCTCTCTAGTAGAAATACGAATTATTTAATTCCTTCATCATTTTTTGTGTTGCTTCTTGAATAGTCCTATTCTTCCTTTCCACCACTCCATTCTGCTAAGGAGTTCTAGGAGTACGTTGACAAATGTCTCTTTATTCCATGATCTTCACAAAAATATTAAACTCATTGGAGATGAACTCTCCACCTCTATCAGATCTTATACATTTGATTTTCATATCCATTTAATTCTCAACCATAGCTTTAAATTCCTTACACTTATCTAGAGCTTCTGATTTTTCTTTGAGAAAAGTTACCTAAGTCATTCTAGAGTAATCATAATTCAATAACATGAAATACTTATCACCTTGAAAACATCTTGTTCTTGTAGGTCCACAAAGGTACCTATATGAACTAACTCTAAAGGTCATGTGGTAGAGTATTCTTTGACATTGAACCTTTTCCTTGTTTGCTTCCCAACCCAACATTGCTTGCAAACTTCATTGATAGGATTTATAATCTTTGGTAGATCTCTCACAACTTGAGCAGAGTTGATCCTCATAAGGCTATCAACATTGATGTGACACATTATTCTATGCCATAGCCAAATTTAATTGATTTAAGTCATAAATCACATACCATTAGCAACCTTAAGCTGATAAATATTTCCATCTGTCCTTCCAATAACAATCATATTTTTAGAGCCTTTACTGATCTAACAACCACCATCTTGAAATACAAGATTATATCCTTTTCAAACACATTTTTCCTACACTTAGAAGATTATGCCAAAGACCCTTAACATAAAGAACATCATCTGTATTATGCTTGCCATCATAATTGATTGAACCTTTTCCACATATCTTAGTAGATGTATCATCACCAAACTTAACAAGACCCCCTTCAAACTTCTCAAGTTTAACAAACTTAATATTATCACTTGCCATATGATTTGAGCATCCACTATCAATAATCTAGTATTTTTTATCCTCTCTTGCATGAAAATTAGTCACTGTATTTTCATTATGGCCTTCTGTCGAAGAAACTTCATTCACACATCTCTCAGAGTTAGCAAAATTAGTTCCAAAATTTAGAGCCATGAACAAGCATTCATCAATTTCATCATCTGGGTAATTAGATTCATCATCAGATATACTGGCATCTTCTTTAACATAATAACTTCTCTTAATTGACTTATCTCTGTTCTCCTTAAACTTTTCATTTGAAGCTTTGATTGGAAATCTTGAAGCATAATGAACGATCTTTCCATAATTGAAACATTTGAAAGGTAACTTACTTCTATATTTTCCAGTGCCATTTTTCAATCTCCTCGCAATGTTTGCTTCTAACTCATCAAACTCATCCTGATCTAATTCCCCATTCTTCTCTACTTTTCCAAATTTAGAAGGAGTCTCTTTTCTTCAATCATTTGGACCAAATTCTCTCAATTCAAAAGTAGTTAAAGCACCAAACAACTGATCTCTAGAATAATGATATAAATTTTGAGCTTCTTCAATAGTAGAAACATTATGACTATAATATTTACGAAGAGTTCTTAATACCTTCTTTACCACCTCATCTTCTTCAAGTTTTCCATTAAGGCCTTTGATGGAATTAACAACTTCATCCACTCTATGCATGTATCATGTAATATCATCATCTTCTGTCATCCTTAGGGTTTCAAACTTAGTCTTCAGGTATCTTTGATTTCTTGACCTTATCATCTCCTTCATAGACACTTTCCACTTTCTTCCATATTTTTTTAGCATATTTATAGCTCATAACCTTCACAAGTTTTGAATTAGAAAGACCACTCAAGAGAGAATACCTTGTTTTTCCATTATTCTCATAAGCCTTGATCTCATCATCAATTAACAGTCCATTTGTAGGAATTGAATATCCATCTTCAATTGACTTCCAAACTACAAACCCTAGGGAAAAAAGGAAACCTTCCATTTTGGTATTCCAAAATGCATAATCAGATCCATCAAATAGAGGATCCTCTTACTTGTGCACCATTGGATCTACCTCAAGTGGTTAAGATTTATTCTAAGGATCCTTTCTCTGATACCAATTTTTGAATGCACAGGACAATTGAGAGGGGGGTGAATCAATTAAAACATCAAAACCCTCATAAACATTTAGATATAAATTATCTCTTAAACCCTTAACAACCATTAAATCCTTATCATGCATTAGAATAATATAAACATGAGAAATAATAATGAAAACACATCCAAACACATGAGAACACTAGATCTATGTGGAAAACCCAAGAAGGGAAAAACCAAGGTGAGGATTATCTCACAATATAAAGTAATTGCAACACCAAATATAATAGACTCACTGACAGAGGGCTGACTATAAATGGATCACTTTGAGATTAGAAATAAGAAAGAAACAAGATTGTTACAATGAGAAATCCATCTCAGAGCAACAAAAAATATCCACCACTGCTTCACCAGAACATTCACACTCTCTTTAAAGAATGTAGACACCTTTTTTTCACTGCTTCCATTAGTCTTAGGCATTAAATCTCACACTACAATTCACACTTTCTCACTTCACATCTCAACACTTCGCACAACACAATACACACTATACTCCATCAATTCATCACACATATATACAAACCTCAACCTTGAAAGCAATCTACAAGGTTGGATATGCACCCCAAACATATAAATTCAAATTAGGTTGGAACCAAAACATTCCCATGGTGGAGAGGAATGAAGGGGGACCACATCACAACTTAAATCAAACCTAAATCCATACACACACACCACACCACTCTTCCAAAAACATTGAAGCATATCCATAATTAGTGTAAACACCCAAGGTCAGCTAAACTTGTGTTAACACCATTAAAAATTTAGTACACACTTCCTTTGATTCAAAGATGACTTGAAAACCACACACAACACTAAACATAATCTAGAATATTCCATCACCACCCTAAAATCCAACAAATCCTTCACAACATCATACGCCTAAAAGATATATTCATTTTTTACACCTAGTTAGCCTTCCACAAATTGTAACACATGAATCCAATGTTGTAGAGAACCAAAACTTAAACAACTAAAATTGAAGATAGATATAGAACAATATAAGAACATTCCTAGATCTGCAAGACCAAAACTCACAACACAGAGAAATGCAGAGCAAAACTATTTCTCCTAGACAACACTGCTTCATAGTTCACACACTGGTGAACACAACTTCTTATGCCGAATGATCCAAAACATGAAACTCTAGATGTAACACCTCTAGACACCTCTAATGAACATATCCAAACCACACAAGCAGATCTTCAACCATGAAGAAATGTGGAGAAAACATGAAACACTACTCTGCCACATTGAACTCTCTTTTAATCAAATTTTCTCAAAAGCACTTGGAAACCAAGCACCATAAACACGATCTCAACATCTACATCACCTTCTTAGCATCTAAACCACACAAGAGGTTGAACATCAACAAAAAATTCTTATCCAAGCAATACTATAGGTTGACATCAGTGAGACTACTAATGACAACATAATGCAACCAATCAAACCATCTCCATAGGTTGGGATCAATGCAACAAAAAAGATTTGTTGAAATCAATGACAACAAAAAATTCTAACATTTACAGCTAAGGAAATGGATACTTTCTCACCTCAATACCATAACACTTTCTTATAAGTCCACCCTTGAGTAAGGATTTCCTCATAGAAACTAGTTTACACAAAACAAAAAATAGATGTACACACAACACAACAATTGCCATTGGATTAAACATCGCATATGGGTCTTGGTAAGTGTTGTTCCCTCAACACACGCGCCCCGTTCGGAACGGGGACCCTCTTTTCCTTCGCCTTGCCAGGTCATTTTTGTCGCTGCCTCATTTTGTGTGCCCCATTTTTTTGCCCCGGATGGTCAGTGTGCCTCCAAAGTTTCATCATAAGGTGATTTTACTTCCCCTGGGCTCGTTTGTCAAGTTTTGGTGCCATGCAGGGTCTATCTGGCAGTTTACCTCTGCCAGCGGCCTTGGACCTGGCCGGGCCTGCCCCTTCGGATTTCCCTGGCCGGGTTTCCCTGTTGTGTCTGCCGTTCCCGACGATGGATGGGTTGCTCCTTCCCGGACCCCGGGTCCCGGCTCCGTGATCGCCGTCTGGAAAATTTGCAAGCAGATCTTGGCTGCCTTTGAACGTTCTGAGCCTGAGCCTCCGGACTTCCACGTCCAAAATTCTGTGAAGGTTTCGCCGTTCCAAATGGCGGACCTCTGGCAAAACTTCGCCCTCCGGGCCCCAACTTCCTCTTTGCCACCGGTGACCCTCGAGCTGGAATTTCCAAACGCCCACCTCCCTGCACCCTCCCAGCCTCTAAACCACGGGTCTCCCACCGCCGTCTGTGAATTTGAATCCACCAACCCAAGTGTCTATCGTACTTGCAGTTAATGAGGCCATTAATGGTGGTGGGGGTACAAATATCTTGCCCAAACCTGTCATTCTCACTTGTCAGTGTTGCAGAGAGTGATCAGAGAGCTTTCCAGAGGAACCCACCATCTATGAGACCTTCGTGCTCCCACCCATTGCCATCACCTTGTCGATCGTGAGTAGATTCCACACCTCCCCGCATCGAGTGTTCGAGGTAGGTTTTCCGTTCACCCTCCTGAAGAATGTTTTCATGATTTCTAAGGCTTAAAATGAACAATAACGATCAAAAGGACATATGAATGATGAAATATGATACAACACACAAAACCCATGTCTTAAAAACTTGAGAAACCCCTCAGAAGTACCCTCATGATCAATCTAGAGCTTCACTTTAGCGTGGTTGTTCTTCGCACAGGGGCGTTCATGCCCTCTGAGCCCAGGTTCTCTCTTGGTGGTCAAAAACTGAAAACATTGAACATTTTTTCCAAAACAACAATTTGACCCCTCGGGCCCGGGTCTTCGGACCTTCGTCCTTCCCCCGCTAACGAAACTGGAACTTGAACATAGATCTGGCCGGTGTTTTGAATCTCTGGGGCCCGCCTCACCCTTTGTCATCTACATTTGATATTTACCAAATGCCCTCCGAGTTGCCGAGTCCCGTCCTTCGGAACTCCATTCAGATTCTGCCACCCCTAACTTCAAACTTTTGACGGAACTCCACCCTCCGGGCCCCAACCCCTCCTCGATTGTTTATATACATGGCAGATTTCAAAGCGGCCAATCATCGGCTTCCTTCCGCCTGCCAGGCCCTGGGCTTCCGCGTGCCACTGGGAATGCGGCGTCAACTCCAAACATCCTCGACCAAGCCGGGCTCTGCCATCCGGGACTCCATCCCATCTCCGCCGTTTAAAGAAAGAAAATCTTGCTTGCCTTCTCAAGCTCCAAGCTCTACCTTTCTGATCGCCATGAGTCTCAAAATCAAAATCCAACGTTCGATGCTGATGTCGGGTGTGGTCCTCCCTTTGGTGGTTGGTGAGACTTTGCGGATTCGCTCAGACATTACATTGATGAAGGAGGTCTCTCTGATGTGCTTTTTTCCTTGTCGCCGGTCGGCAAGACCCAAAGATCTCGCCAAGACCTCTCGCTGCCGCAAAATCTCTTGCCGAAATGCTTGTTTGTTTCACAATGATCAAAAAGACCTGAGGAGGTCGGCGAGACCTCACACCGAAGAAGAAGCCATCTGTCGATTTTCCTTCTCCCTGTCGCCGGTCGGTGAGACATGAAATGTTCGCCATGACTTCACCCCGATGATTGATGTCTCATCGATCAGGTATTTGCAATAGAATTCCATCCGCCCGGTTCAAAACTGAAAATGGATTGACGACTTTTTCTCCTCTTGGGTCCGGTCCACGGGCCGACGTCTCTAGACTTCCACCCAACAATCACCACCTTAGACCTCGAAGGCATTACAACATCCCGCTCGCTTGGGCCCGAACACTTCAAACTGCGAAAATAAAACCAAGCGACCACCCTTGGACCCTCCGGGCCCCGGACCCCGAAGTTCCGTCTTCAGAACTTCGTTTTTGATCGGGCGTTTCAAACAACCATCTCCGGACGGCTTTCTAGCCTTATACCTCTGGATGCTCCTAAATCGATCCAAATGAGCCCAATTTTAAATCTTATCTTGACCCACATGCTTAATTTTTGTCCTCTTCATTACGAACCTTTTGAATTATCGAAATTTGATCGAAAAGAATCTCCCGGATTGGTCCGCCCCGTTTGCCTTTCTAAAACAACATTTCTTGCAGGGAAGTCCGGCCCTCCGAGCCCGGACTGTCCCAAAGCCCTCAATCAAAAGACTAATATAATCGGGAGATAGAAGTATCTTCTTATTAATGATAATTTACTTTAAGCTGATTCCATTGGATTTCGACTAACATGAATGCTTTCGTGATCAATTGCACTGACTACGCCTTTGCTTGCAGAATATATAGAATCGGGTGCTGGACCTTCGGGGGCAGCTCTGGAAAAAGGACAAAGGAAAGAAGTCGGGAAAGATTCATCGAGGGAAAGAGGACAAAGACCAAATGAAATACCAGTTCTAGGGTGAACCCTTGCATTCAAAAGTTACCACGGACTAGAAAGAAATCACCGACACCAACATAGGTCACGTCAATATTGACGAGTTCAAGCAAAGGGTCAGGGTCAACCCAACGACCAAAAATTCAAGGCTTATCACACAAAGTGGAATAGCAAAGGTAGCCAACTTTCCTCCATCTCTTGTAGCCCCTGAGCTCGTCATGGCCTGTTGGCAGGCATATCAACCAGATATAAAAACAATTATGGACAGGGATGGCAACATTCTCGCCGATATGTCGACTGAAGGGATCACAGAGACCTTTCATATTCCCACCTTCATCGAAATGGAAACACCTACCATTGAGGAGTGCCATGCAGCATGGGATGGTAACCCTACAGGCTGCAGGAAGTTAATAAATCAGAATTGGCTCAAGGAAAAGTGGGGCAGTGCCACGAAGGTTCCTAACAAACTCTTCCGCAGTGATTTCTATGAAGACTACCATGATTTGGTTACAATGCTAAGCAAGGTTATGGACCTCCCTACTGCGGCCTTCTTTCAGGGGTGGATGGTGTACTTTGTTGAGCAGATCCTTCGAGGGAATGAAGATGTTACCACCAAAACCTCATTCTATTGGGGAGGTATAATAAGTGACTACTTTCATGAGCAGTTCCTCAACGTGAAGAAAAGCTCCAAATTCTATATGACTTCATACCTCGTCTACTCCTTTGCGGATCGAAAGTAATACAACGGGTTGTTCATGGCACCCGATAAAGAGCAGGGTCAAAAACTGAAACCCTATGACAGGTGTCCCCAACTCCAATACGAGAATTTTAAGGAGTATTGTAGGGTCAGTGATGCCTTCACTAGCCACATCATCAGAATGATTGCTGGAGATTTTGAGAGACGAGTCTCTCACAGTGCTCGAGCCTTCCTAAAACAATATGCCTTCCTCTTCATCCAATACCCAAAGTTCACGTACATCCATGCCCAAGGCTTCACCGAGAGGCCAAACAAGTTGCCTCAGTACCCCAATGACTGAATCATCTTATTGGAGCTTTCTCGGCAGCTCCAACACATACAAGTGATCTTTAGCAACAAACACATAGCAGGGATCTCTTATCCCATGACTCTTTGCCAAGGCATATATAAACTACAAACATCCCAGTGTGCTAGTAACTCTGAGAAAGAACTAAAGGATTACCATTTTCACCTGCACACTACTCGCCCGAGAATGGACCCATATGGGCACATAAGGAAGGCACTAGGACTAGGGTTCACTCATCTGCACCACACTGAAGACTTTTGGGGGGATTGTAAAGATGATAAAGAGGTACGAGCAAGACACTATATGCGGATGACTATGCATTTTGTAAGAAAGGTGTAGCCTTTTCCCATACCAGACCAAGTCAAAGAGGACGAGAGCACCATAATGGACCCTAGGTACCCCGCGGTCGCCAACTTGCCGGTACCAACAATAGACTGGGATGAGCAGGAGGTTGATGACCTCGACATTATAACTAAGTCGATCTTGGCCCATACTAAGGAGTGGGTTGATAGACAAGTGGTCCGACTGAAGTAGCAGGGGGTAATTTTGACTTATGAAGGGCTCAAAAGTGAGCCAAGGGCCATGGAGGATGCCGTTGCCACCACTTCAACCAGCGGGACATCCAAGTCTCCTCCACTCACCAGGTCTAAGAAGAGGAAGGAGACAGAAAATAGAACAGTCTCCTAACCCCAAGGTCTATACAAGAAAAGAAACAGGGGGCTCACCCTCCAAAAGAATCAAGCAAACACGGGGTACGGCAGAGCAACCCTTAATCCAAGAGGAAGAAGTGAAGGGTACTAATCAATTAGAACCCCTCTTGGCTCTCCCTGCCCTGACTTTTGCGCCACCTACTTCTCTGGCCATGATCGCCACATCCCCGCCGGTAGTGGACATGTCTGTCCATCTCGCCCCTTCACCTCTGGCCGAGTTCGTGATAGTAATTGACTCTTCCTCTGCCATAACTACACCTATACCTGCGTCCGCTTTGCCTAAGGCCTTCTCCAATAATATGCAAAATATCCCCTCCGAGCTCTCCTAGATCCTTATGGATCCCACTCTTCAAGCAGCCCTCGCGCAGGTCCTTGCCAATGCCAAACCTTCACAGCCTTCGACAGGGTCACCCGCTATGGAGGCCACCATGTTAATTTCTAAGGAATGGGAGAAACGAGAACAAGAGGCCTCAAAGAAATTTGAGGAGGAGGCTTATGAGTACGACGAGCACCTAGAGTATGAGCATTGGATGATCGACAGGGTTGCCTATGAGGAGGAAGGAACTAGCTCATCATAGAGCGGGGACGAGGAGGAGGATGGTGGTAGCAAGGTCATCGTGCTGGCTTTTGATGACAACCTTGAGGAAGAAATGGCCCACCACCCGAAAGATACTGGAAAAGAGGCAGAAATGTTGCCCCTTGAAGAAGGACGGAAATAAGAAGATAGTCTGGGGAAAGCTAAACCGAAGGGTGAGGCTCCAGCTGTCAAGAGCATCAAAATTGAGAAACCCAAGGAACAAAAACCTAAAGACGAGCAAACCAAAGAGATGGAGAAGGAATAAAGTCCCCAACAGCTATTATCTACCAAACTTCCTATCAAGCACCTTGTGTTCATCTAGGACTCCGATGACGAAGAAGTGGAGGCTGCTAAAAGGGAAAAAGAGCCCCCCAAGGGTGGGGAAATTGAAGTCTCAACCAAGGAAGGAAAAGGTGATCATGAATCACCAAGGGAGAAGGTTGCTATGCCTGAGTGGCTTAAAGGACAACTCGAAAAGAAAACCCCTGCACTAAAGGACCCAAGGGCGAGGCTGGAAGCTATCTTGGCTAGAGTGCAAATTACAACTAGAAAAGAGAAGAAGCCGAAGATTAGATCCAAGGTAACAATGGATGCTTCTGGGTCTCAAGCTATACAAATAGCAACGCCGGTAATGGGCTAGGAGGGAATAACCTACAACATCTCCGCCATGGATCTGGGAATTGCTACCAGGGAGCAAAAGGTTGGACACCTTGAGGAGTCAGTTGCCATGGTGGTACACCTGATAAAGTAGGATAAGGTCTCAAAGGATGAGCTTAAGGAACAGCTGGCTGCATTGACGGATTACATCCAACAGTGGTCCTCGGTTGATGACTTGGCTACCACATCCATGGCTCCACCTCAACTACTGTCCAAAGAATAGATTGATAAGATGGAAAGAAGGAAGAACTTGGAAAGGACTGCAAAGAGCTAGTTCTGACAGGTCATGTATGTCGGGAACATGGGAATTAGTCGAGCTGTTAGGATAGCCAACAAGTTCTTAGATCTATAGAAATCTTTGGAAGGCATGAGGAAGCTTTGCACCGACTTCCCTACAACATACGACTCCACCTTTCCAAAGATCAAGGCTATCCTTCAGTTGCCAAAAGCCACATGGGAAAAGGAGCTTGCGTTAAGCAGGGATGATCATTGGTTGATGGATGTGTGGCGGCAAGACTTCGACAACTGGAAGGAAAGGTTGGAACAAATAATGAACAAAGGGGAACCGAATATAGAATGGATCAAAGAAATCAGAGCGGAATGTGCCTGGTACCTCAAGCTAATGATGGAGTACGACATGCCCGCAGTACAGATGGATCCGGAGAAGGTAAAACCTTACTTCCATAAGAAAATGGAGGACAGGATGTCTAGCGAAATAACAATTGAATTCATGAGTTTTGTTGCTCGTGCCTTCGATCAGTCAAAGTTGTTTAGGGATCAAGGTATAAAGTATGATGAGGACTAGAAGAAGCTAGAAGATAATTCAAAAGAATGGAGCTACCAAACGCTGTGGTACGAGATTATTGCGGTGGATAAACTCCAGCCAGTCATCTTGAAGTTCATAGAATATACAACATCAATGAAGCATGAGGAAAACTTCGTTGATGATAAAGAGCTCCCCGAAGAGTAGCTACAGTAAACAACAATCAACAAAAGACAAAACGCTACAGTGCCATCACTAGATGACAAAATAGGGAAGGGGACAAAATGTTGTTTTTAAATTGCAATATATTGAGGGTTGGTGAAACCCTATTTTGTAATGAATCTTGGCCACACAATAAGAATTGATCTTGGCCATTCATTTGAATTTTTGAGCACTATAAATAGGGCTCTCCTCTTATTTGCAAAAGGGAGTTGAGTTGTTGTAAAGACATACTGCAGAAATTTATAATGAAAATACATTGACTTGGTGCATTTTTTGAATTTCTTATATGTTACTTGATTCAACCTCCATTGTTAGATGCTTTAATTAGATTTGTACTGCTGTTCTAGTTAACTATTTTCCTGCTTTGATATATTTTAGGAATGCTATTCTGTGGTCGTGAAAATTCTTGCAGTGTAGATGCCTTCTTAGTCCATACTTTTTGTTGTTTACTAATCGTAGATAGCTATGTAAAGTTTGTCTGGGCTTAAATTCAAAGCTGCTCCACACTTTCATCTTTGTTCATGCATGCATATGGTGAATGAAAGACAAAATATTTGTAGACCTTAGAAGATAGCACAAATTCCATGAGACTGTGAGATTTCTTGTTAAGTGGAATATTGTTTCCAGGAAGCTGTCCATTGCAGGAACCCCATTATCACTATTCATTCGTAGTTTCAGATCTAGGAACCTTCTCTCTTCCCTTCCTTTTTTATTTTTCTAATAAGTATCTTAGGAAAGGTTCATTGCACATTGTAAAGCTAACTCCAATGATAAAAATGGAGTTCAAGACTATTGTTTGAACCTACAGCAAACGCACAACAAATTCTCCATCTTAGGAACTCCATTTCAAGACCCAACTTCCCATGTTTTGTAACTCATCCGTAAGTCCGCCTTGTGATTCCAGCAAAATCACATCAAACAACTGAGATATTCCAAGCACTGTCAAGACCTGACATTAGAGACTTTGGGATAGTGTTCTGCAATTTGATTGTGGAAGATTGTCTTTCAAGAGAGGTAGTGCACCTATGCACTGTCTGTGTTGAGAAGTGCATAAAAAATACATCAACAAAACTGGCACTAGAGGGAGGGCCAACATGTTGAGAATACAAAGCTAAGGGTTAAAAGTGAAGCTGGATCGAATCGGATCATTCTCCCCAGAAATATTTCAAAGAGTTCTACAGTCAACACCAAATAGGGGAGAACTCCAAGAGTTGCAGCCTCCTATAAGGGAGAAATGAGTTAAGGGAAGTAGCATTGCTTCTTCCTCTTCCACCATTCCATTCACTTCCATTTCACCCTCACCTTCATTTAGCTAGCCTTTGTCTTCCATCCAACCATCTGAAATTGCGTTTTCACATCCCATCTCCAGCAGCCAGGGGATTGCTTCTCTCCTGGCCCTTCCAACCAAAGGCACAGTCCAAACAGTTGCAGCTCAAGTGCAGTCCCAAACTGCTGTTCTAGGGTAGGCGCAAATCCAACTTGCTATTTTTCAATAGTAGATACCACCTCCACCTCCCGCTATGTCTTGGTTAGCACATAACCCTTCGCTGATACATTTCACCGCTTACCATGATATGCCCAAGAACCTGGAAGGCTTTTGTTCGAAGTTCTATCCTCGTGACCCATAAAGAACAGCTGAAGAACATATCAAAATATTCAAGACAACAATTACCAAAATGCAAGTCGACTATGAGGATGTTGCATGTCGCCTTTTTCCACATTCGTTGGGAGAAGAAGCCTTCTATTGGTACATCAATCTGCCAAGGGGATCCGTTACCTCGTGGAACCTAATGAAAAATGCCTTCCTACAGAAATACAAGATTCCCATCAGTTCTTCAGAACTTTACTAGCAGTTTATGTTTTTTTGAAGAGAAATAAATGAGCCTATTGGCTCCTTCAATGGTCATTTTCATCGGGCCTTCACAAGGCTCCAGGACCCATACCTCCATAATGATGTCGCGGCTCTCCCGATCTACTATGCAGCGTTGGACAACATCACATCAACATTGGTGAAAAGGATGCGCCCACCACCCGCTATGCTAGTGACCACCTATACGGAGATTTTTTCGCTAGTGCAGATTTGGGGTAGAATATCTCTGGCCCACTGCCTTCTTTAGGGATAGTAGCTCACCCCATGCAGATTCAAGGGATCAATCAGGCATTCGCTCATTAGACCCCTCTCATGAACCAAATACCTCAGTTGCCCATCGTCCCACACCCGGGACAACCACTAAATTATGTGCCTCCTGTGCCTTCCTATTTGTAGCCTCAACCACAACATAACTCTTCTCAAGCTGCCCAACAACATCAAGTGTATTCCTAGCAGCCCTAGGTGCCATTGTATCTACCAGGGCCAAAGTTTCCTCCAGCCCATCAGCATCAGCCAGTGACTTCACCCGTCTTTCTCCAAAATCGGGTGTCACGGCCAAGAAACATGACCGAGAAAAACAAGTTAGAGGAACTGACAGAGATGATAAAGAAAATGTCCACAGAGATGACGCATTTGAGGAATCAGAATAATCAGTAATAGGAATCCCAGTGTAACCTCCAGGCCAATCTTAATCGGGACAACCGAGACAACAGGGACAGTAGGGATAATCGAGAAGCAAGCACTTCCTCCGATAGAATTATGATAGGGGACAAAACATTAATCAAAGTTCAAAAAGGAGACCTTCTCAGAGGTAGAATCAGGCATGGAATACAAAGCCCAATAATGGAGGTATCCCTACGCCTTTTGACCAACTGGTAAGAAATGAAAAGACAACTAGTGGAGTGTACCTTGTCGAGGCAGCTTTGTCCAGATGGTGTTGAATTCACAAAACCAGCAGACATTCTGAGTTGGATTGCCCTGAATTCCAGACAACTGCTGAAATATTCCAAGTAGAAGTGCAAAATGCAGTCGATAATGCCGACTATAGGGACATCATCCCATCTGAGCCATATGATTCCTCCTACCTCATGGTCAACCAAGCGCTCTTTCCACGGGGTGACTGTAATGAGCCCGAAGTTGAACCTGTTCCCGTTAGGAGTGAAGAAGTGCAAGAGGTAAGTAACGAACAAACTTTGGATCAGCTTTTCAATTTAGTAGATAATGGTCCAATGGATGAAGAAGAGCCATTTGTAGATTAGGTCCACATGTTCCATCAAAGATCAACTCCCTACTTCCTTAGGAATAGGCAGGCAGGTGGACCCTTTATGACCTCTACTCCACCAAACAATTTCGCTACCCCGCCTGACCCCAACGCCAGCAATAGCCCTGGAATTCCCCATGTACCCATCCAATATCTTAACAATAATGGGCCTCTAAATCAGGTGCAGAATCAGCCTCAAGGCCAATCCCAAAATCAATCTAGTCAAACAAAAGTCCAACCTCCTAGCTCTGCAATAGGTCAGGCCTTTAGTTCAGAAATTGAGCAAATGGGTGAATATGTAGCAGAAGAGTTCAAGAAGGTAAAAATCAGTTTGTCTACCTTTGAACTACTCAAAGTCCCTGCCGTAAGGCATGCCTTCTTTAGGGTCCTCAATGGGACCCCATCCTCTAGTACAATGCAAGAAACATCAGCCAAGAGAGTTACCTTTGAAGAGCCTAGGCAAGAACCGGAGATGTAGGATAATACCGGGAAAAGGAAGGATGTTCCCGTAAATCAATCTGCAAGTAAGCAAATGGAAAAGGAACCAGAGCAGAGTAATAGGCAGATTTCCAAAGACCACCCATTTAGGCAGACCAGGGATAAAGGCAGTGATAAGAAAACAGGTCAAGTCGCTCACATGGATATGCCTACAGGCATCTTTCAAGGAAGGTTGGAAACTCCCCCTTTCCTTACCACCATCCGAATATTTGGGAAGAACTTGCATAACTGCCTGCTCGATTCAGGAGCGTCTGCCAATGTCATGCCCTTGGCAGTATACAAGGCTCTTGGAATTACTCCCACACCTTCAAGAAGGAAGGTGACCCAGCTAGATAAAACAGAGATCAACATTGTGGGAGAAATGAATCGGATCCTGATGCAAATTGCTATGGACCCAGGGATATAACAAGTCATTGATATTCAAGTGGTGGACATTCCTGATGCATATGAGATCATCTCTGGGAGGGAATTCACCAAGGCACTGAATGGATATACTGCCACAGACCTTTCTCACATGTGGCTACCATAGAAGGGGCTGGCAAATCAATTCTTTATCGACCGTGAACCTCGTATGGAATATGTGATCACAGAATATAATCATCTCAATGAAGTGTTGTTTGTTGAGACTGACCTGGGAAATTACCATCGTTTTGCCTACCAAAACGAGGTCGAGCCTCAGGAAGAATGTGCTGCCGAAGTACTCCTAGTATTGTGCAGTCCTCCAACCGATTTTACTCAAATACCTCCAAGTACATAAATGATTGTAGAGTCAGATGACAAGCCTAATGAAGGCGACAACTGGGGATTACTTAATGATTTCTAGGAGTTCATAGAAAAGTGCGCTAGGGACCAACTCAGCTTGGGCGCCTGAATGAATTTCCAAGATCTCTTGTTATCGAATTGGTGCAAGATGAAACAATGCTGCCCACTCCGAGTTTGATTGTTACTTATGTCAAACGACAGTCGAACATGTTAAAAAATCAGCTGCTCCTCAGACGGAAATGCCAAAGGAGATGCTAGCAAAACCACCCACCAATCAATACATCGAGTTAAAAGATTCCCTTAAGATTATGGAGATAGTCACCCAGCTAAAAGGGAGCAAGAACCTAGTCGGACCCGAAGTTAAAGAACTTTCCACATGCTGGATGCTCCGATTTGATGGGTCCAAATCAAAACAAAGAGCTGGTGTTAGGTTCGAACTCATCAGCCCAATGGGTAAGACCTTTCTTGCCACTCATAGATTACAATTTTATTGCACCAATAATGTAGCAGAATATGAGGCTTTGGTCCATGGCCTTCTCATGGCTCTAAAGAAAAATGTCAAAATGCTACAAGTTTTTGGGGATTCAGAACTCGTAGTCAAACAAGTTAGGAAGTTGTACTCCTACCATGATATAAGACTTGCAAACTATAGGCACAAAGTTTGGGATCTCTTAGAGGGTTTAGATGCATTCAATATGCAATTGATTCCTCATGCTCAGAATCATACAGCTGATGCCTTGGCTCAAGCAGCCAGCACTTTGTAACCCCTCTCTTTGTCCAGGCTTAAGAAATTTACTGTTGAGTTGACATCTACGCCATATGTCCTAGATAATGTCACTCATTTTTAGGTCTTCAATGATGACAAGCATATTCTCAAATTCATCATGAGTTCTGATGTCTTCGTAGCCCAAATAATCGATGAAGCTGATCTGCGAGAAGCCAAGTTGGATATAGAGGGGGTTATTAACCTCAAAACCAACACGATTCCCAGGGGCATGGTTCAGCTGGAACGTATATTTGACTTGGACCAGATCAAAGACTAGAACCAACAAACAAACAAAGAAGCCATAAGTAGCCAGTGCGATGCTCACAACCTCAGGACAGCCGAGAAGATCAAGAATGTTTTTATTGGAAAAGTGTGCACGCCTGAGGAAAAAAGGGAATTATTGATGTGTTGCAGAAGTACCATGACGTGGTGGCATGGAGCTATGAGGATTTAAAAAAATATGACACATCCATCATCACGCACACCATACCTCTCAAGATCGAAGTGAGTTTGTTCCGTCAGTGGCAGCGTCCTATCAATGCCTTGTTAGAACCCATCATTTACAAGGTAGTGCAGAAGTTGCTTTCGGCACAGATTATCTTACTGGTCATACATTCCACATGAGTGGCCAACTTGGTTCCGATTAGAAAAAAGAATGGAGAGATTCGATTGTGTGTAGATTTTTGCAATTTGAACCGAGCTTCAGAGAAGGACAACTATCCAGTGCCTTCATTAGATGAGGTCCTGCAAATCATCAACGGGTCCCAAATGATGTCTTTCCTCAATGGGTACTTTGGGTACAACCAGGTAATGGTACAGTATGAAGATCGTCATAAAATGACATTCACCACTAAGTGGGGGATGTTTGCTTATCGAAGGATGCCATTTGGGCTCATCAATGCGGGTGCCACCTTCCAATGCACCATGGGCATCGCCTTCAAGGATCTGATTGACAAGTGCATAATCATCTACATGGATGATTTAACTGTGTTTTCTAAAAGACAAGGTGATCACGTTTTTGACCTATGCAAGGTGTTTCAGAGGTGCCGAGAGTTTGGAATTTCCCTTAACCCCAAGAACTATGTTTTTGGTGTGACTGAAGGTAGATTGCTCGAGCACATCATTTCATAATAGGGAATCTCCATAGACCTTGAACGTATCCAGTCATTGCTGAAAATCCCACTGCCAGGCAGCAAAAAAGAATTAAAATCCTTCTTTGGCAAGATCAACTTTGTGAGGAAATTCAGCACAGGTTTCGCGGAGATTGTTAAACCTCTCAATGCTATGTTGAAACAGGATGCTAAAGTTGAGTGGACTCCCAACACCAAACAAGCCTTTGAAGAAATTAAACGGGCCATTGCTGAGGCACCTGTGTTAGTTAGCCCAGATTATTTGAAGCCTTTCTATATCTACTCATTTGCTTCAAAGTATTCTTGTGCTAGCATTTTGACTTAGAAAGACGATGAAGGAAATGAGCATATGATCACCTTCATGAGTGCTCCCCTGAAGGACGCTGAATTGCGATATCACAACATAGAAAAGCAGGCATATGCTCTCGTCAGAAGGGTGAAGAAATTCTGGCACTATAACCTGCACAATAAGGTGTTTTCTATTATCCCCAACCCAGTAGTAAAAATGTTGCTCATGCAAAACGAATTGGATGAACGGAGGGCCAAATGGGTCACCTTGCTCCAATAATATGACATGCAGATCCAACCGATGAAGCTAGTAAGAGGACAAGCACTTACCCGCACAATTGCTGAAGCAGTAGCAGGGGCTAGACCCGAACTCACTGTGCAACAGTACCAACTTGATGATGCCTCCCCGGGAGAATGGTATGCGAATGTCGTTTATTATTTGTTGAACCACAAGTGCCCATCACACTTGCAGGGAGTCCAAAAGTGTGCTCTTAGATTGAAAAGAAATAGTTACATGCTACAAGGTTCCATTCTCTACAAGAAGAATCATGAAGGTATCTACTTGAGGTGCATGGGCAAGGAAGAAGCAGACCGGGTCTTAAAAGAGTTTCATGACAAATTTGGCACTGGCCATGGATCCGGTCCTTCCACGACACACCAGATATTAAGAGCGGGATATTATTGGCCAACTGTCTTCAAAGATGCCCATTGTCATGTTCGTTCATGTCATACATGCCAGACAACTGCCACTAGGGAGAAGAATGTTGCTGCTCCACTGCAACCCGTGCTGAAGGTAAGGTCATTCACACAATGGGGTCTCGACTTCATCAGTCTGGTAAGCCCTCCATCATCCACTGGACACAAGTACATTCTTACCGCTACTGATTACTGCACTAGATGGACATAAGCAATTGTATGTAAATAATGCACAATTGAAGTAGTTACCAATTTTTTGGAAAGCTTTATTTTAAATCGTTTTGGTTGTCCTTATGCTTTGGTGTGTGACAATGGACCTACTTTTGCTTCATTGAAATTTGCAAGTTGGGCATTTGACTATGGGATTGCCCTTAAGTTTTCATCCAATTACTACCCTCAAGGTAATGGCCTTGCCGAATCTACAAATAAGAACCTAATTACCGTGATAAAAAAACTGCTAGATAGGAACCCCAAGGACTGGCATACCCAGCTTCGTTTCGCCCTTTGGGTAGACCACACTCGCCATAAGGCTGCCCTTGGTGATTCCTCATTCCACCTTGTTTATGGCCTGGAGCCCATGTTTCCTATCCATCTAAAGATTCCCACTTTGCAGTTTATCAACGATTTTTATGAAGGGGGAGATCGAAGGGAAGCTCAGTTAGCTGAGCTCTTGCATTTAGAGGAAGTCCGAGACCGTGCAATAGAAAATTTCACCAAATATCAAGGCGTGGTTAAGAGATGGTTCGACCGTCGAGCCAAAATCAAAGTCTTTAGAATTGCAGATTTGGTCCTGTATTGGGACAAGGCCCACAAAAAGAAAGGGGGACACAACAAATTCGACAAAATTTGGCTTAGCCCCTTTCAAATAGCTAAAATTTTGGGAGACAATGCCTTCCGCCTAAAAACCTTAACTAGTGAGAACATCCCATTGTCGATCAACGGGCAGCACCTGAAGCATTACTTCCAAGCTTGAGCTCGTTCAAGCTCTTCTTTGTAAATATTTGTATATAGGTTTGGGTTGGTTGCCCTTTTTGGTTTTCTTGCATCTTTGTACTTTGCGTCGCTCTTTTGTTTTTTCTCCCTCCCGGCAGTTTTGTTTCGAAAAGATGTTCCCCGCCTTCTTTGTGGTGGTCATGCTCGCTTGATAGATGGTTCACTTTGCTATCTGTCCCTAGTGTTCTTCGGCTAAACATGCACTCTCGACCATTAGTCTCTGAAGGCTTCCCATGAATGATTTCCTTGTTTGAACTCTGCCTTAGAACTTGACCCTTGGTTGAATCTCTTTACACACATCTCGGATCTCGCACAAAACATACATTAATTATTTCTAAAGGACTGTACCATGGTTGCTATGACACCCTAGTAAGTGAAAAATCTTAAGTCTGCTCCAGTGACCACTGCAGTCCCAAACCCATTGTAGGCTTTAGTGCTTACCTGGTCGAGTAAAAGATAAATGAGAAAATGCACATTGAAAGAAATATCAAAATGAAAGAGAAAGGGAATTCTAAAAATAAGTGGCCGTATGGGTGTGCAGGTAACTCTACCGGGGCTATGGATGCCTGGCCGGCAGTAGAGCAATATCTGTGGGATTGCAACGACAACTCTGTCGAGGCTATGGACGCCTGACTGGTAGTGGAGCAATGTCCAGGTTACTTTTAGTGTTAGACGATTTAAGTAACTTGCTCATTTGGATTAGCAACCCCTGGTCACCACCCCACAAAAAGGAATGAATTCACTGCACACAATTCTGAGATGTCATGTAGATTGCCCCAATTAAGGCTCCCATTCTCCCAGATTCACCTTTGGAAGCCACTCCTGGTCTGCACAACCCAATATTTTGGGTCCTATATGAATATTCATCCTTAGAACGCTCAGGAGCGTTTCCCGAGTGGATTCACCATTTGTTGTGCCCTCAACACACATGCCCCGTTCGGAACGGGGACCCTCTTTTCCTTAACCTTGTTGGCTCATTTTTGTCGCTGCCTCATTTTCTATGCCCCATTTTTTTGCCTCAAATGGTTAGTGTGCCTCCAAAGTTTCATCATAAGGTGATTGTACTTCCCTTGGGCTCGTTTTGTCAGGTTTTGGTGCCATGCGGGGTCTATCTGGCAGTTTTCCTCTGCCAGCGGCCTTGGACCTGGCCGGCCCACCCCTTCAGGTTTCCCTGGCCGGGTTTCCCTATTGTGTCTGCCGTTCCCGACGGCAGATGGGTTGCTCCTTCTCGGACCCTGGGTCCCGCTCCGTGATCGCCGTCCAGAAAATTTGCAAGGAGATCTTGGCTGCCTTTGAATGTTTCAGGCCCGAGCCTTTGGACTTCCGTGTCCAGAATTCTATGAAGGTTTTGCTGTTCCAAACAGCGGACCTCTGGTGGAACTCCGCCCTTAGGGCCCCGACTTCCTCTTTCCCGCTGGCGACCCTCAAGCTAGAATTTCCAAATGCCCGCCGCCCTGCGCCCTCCCCCTCCGAACCCCGGGTCTCCCGCCACCGTTCGTGAATTTGAATCCACCAACCCAAGTGTCTGTCGTACTTATAGTTAATGAGGCGATTAATGGCGGTGGGGGTATAAATATCTTTCCCAAACCTGTCATTCTCACTTGTCAATGTTACAGAGAGTGATCAAAGAGCTTGCCAGATGAGCCCACCGTCTATGAGACCATCGCACTCCCACTCATTGTCGTCACCTTTCCGATCGTGAGTAGATTCCACACCTCCCCGCATCGAGTGTTCAAGGTAGGTTTTTCGTTCACCCTCCCAAACAATGTTTTCATGATTTCTAAGGCTTAAAATGAACAATAACGATCAAAAGGACATATGAATGATGAAATATGATACAACGCACAAAACCCACGTCTCAAAAACTTGAGAAAACCCTCGGAAGTACCCTCATGATCAATCTGGAGCTTCACTTCAGCGCGACTGTTCTTCGCACAGGGGCGTTCATGCCCTCCGGGCCCGAGTTCTCTCTTGGCGGTCAAAAACTGAAAACATTGAACATTTTTTCCAAAATGGCAATTTGACCCCTTGGGCCCGGGTCTTTGGACCTCCGTCCTTCCCCCGATGATGAAACTAGAACTTGAACATAGACTTGGCTGGCGTTTTGGATCTCTGGGGCCCACCTCACCCTTTGCCATCTGTAATTGATATTTACCAAACGCCCTTCAAGTTGCTGGGTCCCGTCCTTCTAAACTTCATTTGGATTCCGCCGCCCCTAACTTCAAACTTTTGGCGGAACTCCACCCTCCGGGCCCCAACCCCTCCTTGGTCGTCCGTATACATGGCAGATTTCAAAGCTACCAATCATCGGCTACCTTCCGCCTCCCGGGCCTCGGGCTTCCACGCGCCGCTGGGAATTTGGCGTAAACTCCAAACATCCTCAACCACAACCATGGCTCCATCATCTGGGACTTCGTCCCATCTCCACCGTTGAAAGAAAGAAAATCTTTCCCACCTTCCTGAGCTTCGGGCTCCGCCTTCTCGATCGCCGTGAGTCTCAAAATCAAAACCCAATGTCCGATGCTGATGTCAGGTCCGGTCCTCCCTTTGGCGGTCGGTGAGACATTGCAAATTCAATCAGACATTACATCAATGAAGGAGGTCTCACCGATGTGCTTTTTTCCTTGTTGCCGGTCGGCAAGACCCAAAGATCTCGCCAAGACCTCTCACCGCCGCAAAATCTCTTACTGACATGCCTATTTGTACTGCGGTGATCAACAAGACCTGAGGAGGTCACGAAACCTCACACCGAAGAAGAAGCCATCTGCCGATTTTCCTTCTCCCTGTCACCGGTCAGTGAGACATGAAACGTTCACCATGACTTCACCCCGATGATTGATGTCTCACTGATCGGATGTTAATAATGTTGATTTTTGTTTGACATACTCCAGATTGGCATCTTTGTCCTTAAAAAGTATTATTTTATTATTTTCTTAATGGACTGATATTGTAACCCTCTATTATCAAAATGATGTTCTCAAGCACCCATGTTGAATAAAGGTAAGTTGTTACACAATCTTATTAATATAGCCGCAATTGACAAGGACAATCTTTCAAAGATTATTTCCTCTGTCTATATTAGTTTTGTTGACCTCTACAACTTCAGGGGAGTTATGCCATTATTTAGTTCCTTGATATGAAATGAAGATTTGAGACTATCACTAAAGTTTGCTACAGAGGCATACATTTACAAAAAAAAACTCATGGACCAGTTAACAACCTGAAGAATAGTCAACATTTGTTACGTGAAATCTTCTTGCTAATGCAACTAAGAATTTGTCCAGTATACCAAAAGTAAAAGGAGAACGAACATACCTTAACTTCCCATCATGTCCTCATAGTTTTGATAAAGCCACGCCTGGTTCTGAAACTTTACTTAATACAGGAACATGGGTAATATAGATAGAGTCTAAAATCAATCCTAGAGAAGGTAACATAAGACTCGGTTTTTAGACCAGCATATATGAAAATGAATTTGGCTAAAAGAATACTCTTAAGTTCTGTTCTTTTCAATACAAAAAAAATACAATGAAATGACTGATCAATTCTTTACAATCTGATCATGTTTACTAAGGGTGATCCAATTGAGGAAGATTCACATTTAAAAAAAAACTTATTCCTTTTAAGGCTCGAGAAGCTAACGAAGTAAGGTTTTAAAACAACTATTGAAGAATATATATATTAACTAAACTAGATGAAAGATTGAAAACCTCAGCATTAACTCTATGTTGAAAAAAAAAATGAACAGACAAACTAAAAGAGAGAACGACAACTGAAAAATAGAGTGTAATTGATGAGGGTGTAGCCCGAGACTTAGAAAATAACCTACAAACAAGAGAATAATTTTATTATTCAGAAAATGGAGCTTCTTACATGCAGAGCATCTCAAATCCCCAAGTTCTACAACACATGCAAGTTATGGAAAGCTACAGAATAACCCTTTCGCAATATGCGAGTTTGTCCCTAAAAAGTTACCCAAAAATTAGAAACCCGCCCATAAATAGAGCTCCTCATTAGTTTGGAGCCAAAACAACATTCAAATTTGAGTTTAGGCGGTTTAGCACCGAAAAATTACAACATGAAGTTCAAATTTCAAAAGAGCATTTGCAATTGTATCTTCTAGAAAGTGCGCCAACTTCCCGGAGCCATAACTTTTGATTCGGGGCTCCGATTCGCGAACTGTTTGAACCGTTAGAAAGGTCTCGAAGTCAATAACACACTCAAAATCCGCTACGCCGATTTCAACAAGTTTCGGGGCCATTCCGGGAACTCTAAGTCCCTCAAATCCAACTAGGAAGATTTTCAGGTGCAAATCTGGAAAATTAAAACTACAATATCTTTCAACCTAGGAACAAAAAATAAAAACCATAAATTGGGAATTTCATTATGACGAAAAGGGTATCCAAAAATGTAAAAACATCTAAAAACTGAAAAAATTGAAATTTAACCCACAAACAACTCGAGACTTAGAAAATAATCCACAAACAAGAGAATAATTTTATTAGTCAGAAAATGGAGCTTCTTACATGCAGAGAATCTCAAATCTCCAAGTTCTACAACACATGCAAGTTACAGAAAGCTACAGAATAATCCTTTCGCAATATGCGAGTTTGTCCCAAAAAAGTTACCCAAAAATTAGAAACCCACCTATAAATAGAGCTCCTCATTAGTTTGGAGCCAAAACAACATTCAAATTTGAGTTTAGGCGGTTTGGCGCCAAAAATTTACAACATGAAGTTCAAATTTCAAAAGAGCATTTGCAATTGTATCTTCTAGAAAGTGCGCCAACTTCCCGGAGCCATAACTTTTGATCTGGGGCTCCGATTCGCGAACCGTTAGAAAGGTCTCGAAGTCAATAACGCACTCAAAATCCGCTATGCCGATTTGGCAAGTTTTGGGGCCGTTCCGGGAACTCTAAGTGCCTCAAATCCAACTCGAAGATTTTTAGGTGCAAATCTGGAAAACTAAAACTGCAATATCTTTCAACCCAGGAACAGAAAATAAAAACCGTAAATTGGGAATTTCATTAAGACGAAAAGGGTATCCAAAAATGTAAAAACATCTAAAAATGGGAAACTTGAAGTTTAACCCACAAACAACCCGAGACTTAGAAAATAACCCACAAACAAGAAAATAATTTTATTATTCAGAAAATGGAGCTTCTTACATGCAGAGGATCTCAAATCCCCAAGTTCTACAACACATGCAAGTTACAGAAAGCTACAGAATAACCCTTTCGCAATATGCGAGTTTGTCCCCAAAAGTTACCCAAAAATTAGAAACCTGCCCATAAATGGAGCTCCTCATTAGTTTGGAGCCAAAACAACATTCAAATTTGAGTTTAGGCGGTTTGGAAAAATTTACAACATGAAGTTCAAATTTTAAAAGAGCATTTGCAATTGTATCTTCTAGAAAGTGCCAACTTCCGGGCCATAACTTTTGATTTGGGGCTTCGATTCAACCGTTTGAACCGTTGGAAAGGTCTCAAGTCAATAACGACTCAAAACGATTTCGCAAGTTTCGGGGCCATTCCGAACTCTAAGTGCCTCAAATCCAACTCGGAAGATTTTCAGGTGCAAATCTGGAAAACTAAAACTGCAATATCTTTCAACCCAAGAACAGAAAATAAAAACCGTAAATTGGGAATTTCATTATTACGAAAAGGGTATCCAAAAATGTAAAAACATCTAAAAACTGATAAACTTGAAATTTAACCCACAAACAACCCGAGACTTAGAAAATAACCCACAAACAAGAGAATAATTTTATTATTCAGAAAATGGAGCTTCTTACATGCAGAGGATCTCAAATCCCCAAGTTCTACAATACATGCAAGTTACAGAAAGCTACAGAATAACCCTTTCGCAATATGCGAGTTTGTCCCCAAAAAGTTACCCAAAAATTAGAAACCCGCCCATAAATAGAGCTCTTCATTAGTTTGGAGCCAAAACAACATTCAAATTTGAGTTTAGGCGGTTTGGCACCAAAAATTTACAACATGAAGTTCAAATTTCAAAAGAGAATTTGCAATTGTATCTTCTAGAAAGTGCATCAACTTCTTGGGGCCATAACTTTTGATCCGGGGCTCCGATTCACAAACCGTTTGAACCGTTGGAAAGGTCTCAAAGTCAATAACACACTTGAAATTTGCTACGCCGATTTTGGCAAGTTTTGGGGCCATTCCGGGAACTCTAAGTGCCTCAAATCCAACTCGGAAGATTTTCAGGTGCAAATCTGGAAAACTAAAACTGCAATATCTTTCAACCCAGTAACAGAAAATAAAAACTGTAAATTGGGAATTTCATTATGACGAAAAAGGAATCCAAAAATGTAAAAACATCTAAAAACTGAGAAACTTGAAATTTAACTATTTTTGGGTGATGCAAGATTACCCTTACACCATTGGATGCTCCTATATCAATAATTTTATTCAGCTGTATTGTATTGAACTGTATGCATAAATATTTTCAATTCGAGGAATCTAGAATCATATGACTAGTAGTATTCTGATTGTAACGTTTATATAATGCTCAAAACATACCTAAAGCAAGATGAGAACAGTATAATGCACCGGTAAGGGTTATCTGCATGAAATAATCCTCCATCTACACACATGGGTTAATCAACATTTAAACTATATAAAACTCTACATCAAAAGTCTTTGTTTGCTAGCCCGATTAGAGAGGTCTGCAAAAATGATTTCACTTTTGGTACAATGCCCTCTTGAGTAATAT
The DNA here is from genome assembly GCA_007258455.2 of Sequoia sempervirens. Lineage (NCBI taxonomy): Eukaryota > Viridiplantae > Streptophyta > Pinopsida > Cupressales > Cupressaceae > Sequoia > Sequoia sempervirens. The sequence goes on along the minus strand of VDFB02290217.1, from coordinate 35,846 downwards.
CCATTAGATTTCCCACACGGACAATGATGATATTGCTATGACATGTATATGCATTAATTAAAAGATGCCAAAATAACCATTATTGAGTGTGCAGTTACATAGTACATATCATGCTCAGAAGATAGTAAAATAAATAATGCAGGAAAGGATTCAATTGTTTGATTTGGCAGCCTCATAACATGTAAATGCACAGGTCAAGAATTCCAATTTCTAACACAAGATTTCAAAGGAAAAGATGACTCGAGAGATGCTATGAATGTAGGATATGCGTGGTGGAAGGATAGATTTGAAGACACTGTTTTAAAATCTTCGTCATACCCTCTAATATGCGCCTACTTTGAAAACTTCTTAACCCTTGAATAAATTAGTTCATGATATTCTATGGTTTCATTTCTCAACTCCACCATGGAATTCACGAGAAGGTAAAAATGCAAACTTACATGCACAATACGGTGGCGTAGTCAAGACATAAGAATAATCGATTTAATTATGCCTGAGTACATGAATTCTGAAACATACCTGTGAAAAATCTTCTCCATAGATCTTTGTTTAGCATTTCCCTTATTTTTTCATTTCGTTTTTACCCCTAAACTGGAATTTTCATGTTGAAAGAGAGACACCATACTAAAAGAAAAACATAAAAGCAAAGAACAATAGATCTGCTCTAAAATACTGAGCAAATGGCAACACTCCCAGTTAAAAATTGTATTATTCCCCTCTCATAACGCCCCCATTTTCATTATATTCTCTCCATTCGCTACAATCTCCCACCCTGTTGAATTAAATGTTGCAAAAGCCAAGCCCTCCCCCAAGAATTGAAAAACAAACTGAGAAACATAGAATAAAAGAAACAAGACAGAGAAGGATTTGGAGCAGAACTGAGTGTTGTTGAAACACAGGCTGGAGCGTTTCATTTATAGATGAATTTGTAATAAATACAATAGAAACTGTAGCATGTATGTTAGATGACTTATTTATTATGGATAGTTGAAGTCAAAGGTGGCTTGGACGGCTGAAGTCGGCTGCAGGCGGCTGTGTTGGCTGGCTTGTGGAAAACGTGAGACATAATCAATTAATTCTAACAGGTGATCTATGCCTGATTGAGACATCGACTGAAATGATAGAATGCCTAATCCCCATGATACACAAATGGTGTGAAGGAATGGTTCAGGCAATCCCGAACCGTTTTCCCTAAAAGATCTACTGAAAAGCTATAAAATTATACTTACCATGCTTTTAATCTGGACTAGGCGACAAGATTTAGAAAACTATAAGTGCAACCAAATATTGTGTTCAAAGGACTATTTAAATATCAATGTGTCACTCAATTCATAGTTTTGCATTTTATCTATGGGCAAGAGTGGTATATGGTAATATCGGTAAAATTAAACTTTTTTATTTTTTTAAGGTTTAATATATAACGAGAAGTTTCTATGATTATTTTTATACATCTGAATATAAGTTTGTAAAAGAAGAATATACTTTTAAAAATAATAATTATTGTGAAATGGATTTTGTTAAATAATGTACATCAAATCAACTAATAATATATAATAATTGAATTATTTTGATATATAAAAAAAATAAAAAAATAAATTAAATTAAAGATTTTAGTTTTAAATTTAATGTTGATTTGATATAAGATGTATCATCAATTAATTTTCTTTCTTATCATTCTTATGGAATATGTTAGGTAAAAATATTTCATACGTCAAAATGAATGTAGTGCTTGTTATTTATTAAAATGATTAATTACTCATTTATTTTCCAAAGAATATTAATATTATTATTTTTTTAATTACCAAAAATAAATTTTACTTTCTAATAATCATAAATTAATTAAGCATTTCATAAAGAGGGTTGTGACATCGTTAAAGATATTTATACATATAAATGTACTTAAATTCCCTTACTCTGCTGTCATAACAGCATAACAATTTCTTACACAAACACACACATATATATACTATGCATTAAGAAAACAATGCTCCAAAACATTCAAGGCTGGCCGCACCCAACAAAACAAAACAAAACGAAGCATGTCATAATAAGAACAACCTATATATCCAACTTTAAATAAACTACTCTTAAAATAAATTTAAGTTAGAATTCAGACTATTAGAAAAGCATACATTACTAAACCAAAATACACACAGCCTATATATATATATATATACCTATTACATTGGAAACTATGTTCAACAAATCCAATGACGAATAATAAATTGACGCAGCCCATTAAATTCAAATTTTTAATCAATATAATATAACTATATTCATTAAACCATTACAAGGGTCGAACCTTCACCTAATTCATGGCAGCAATCAACAAAGGCACAAGGGCATCGATTCCATGGCAGAAAAAATTAAAGAAAATTATAATGGTTAAAATCGAATATACATCCTCTTACAGGTTGCCTAAATTAGATGGATGAGAGGGATAGAGTCATATACAAACAGACGCCATTCATGGCATTCATCACATCCAACAAAAATCAGCTTTTTGAGCCCAAAGCATACATAAAATAAGGATGTCGACTATTCTATCTGCAAGGACATAACCGGATAAAAAGGTAAAAGAAGGGACACCATGAAGACAATCGGCTGCAAGGAAGAAGAAAACTATGGCGAATGCATTTGGGTTTGAGAACTATGACGTATGTATTCCAATTTGCTAAGCTGCCCTAACATCACCTCCAAGATTGTTGCAAGAGAGCTTGTTCTGAGAGATCTGAACCATCTCAATCATATACAAAATACCGACGCTGTCCATGGTGTAACTATCGGTGAAGCTAAACGAAATAATCTTAAAAAAATGTGGTTGCAAGGAAGGGTTTCTTGAGGGTCGACGTCCCAGCCAGAATCATTGTCATAAAAGTATGAATTATGTGGAAACTAAAGTGAGAGGAGATGACACTAAGAATGTCTAGCAGATGAAAAAATCCGGGTTGAAGAAAAAGAACAGGGGAAACGGAATCTTAAGCCATGCACTAATCACCATCGGTGCAGCCAAATATAACCAAACAGAGCTTGAATACACGCCCTACAACATTGAAAGTTTAGAGGGAACAAGTTGCTGGAACAAAAGCATCAAATACTTAAAATCCTACACCGGACGCCATAAGTAATCCGCAGATTAAAGGAGCATCGATACCTAAATAAAAGGATAGAAATGGATAACATCTTACACAGCTCAACACAAGGAAAACGTTGTATCAAAATGTGATGGCATTGAATCAAGGAAGAGTTTCCCAATAAACTACAGACTAAAAATGTAAACTATGATAATCGAAAGTACGCAATTTTCTGCAATAACAGACACTCATTTTTCAGCCGACACAAGGAGGCAAAATTATTCATGTCTAACAAATAAACAGTGAGCATGAAGAACAAAGCCTACCTGGTGTCCTTCGCTTCGAAATGGAACAAAAACAACGAGGACCAAAATCCACCACAAAAAGCCTCTTCTCGCAAGCTTAATCAAATTCACAGGGAAAATCCATTCACTTTGAAAACAGTATTCCAAAAACCAAAAACTGTAATTTTCTTTCAAAATTATTTGTAGAGCAAAGTCCTCTTTTCGAGAATCCAGTTAACTCATAAACAGTTTCCAAAAATTGATTGATATTAAAACAAAAATAGAGATATTTTGATTTTTTTTTAAGACAAAATCAGGCAATAATCTCATAATAAAACAAGTTCCCAATTCGACAGATTGTTTAAAGTCCTGCATGTGCATGCATGGTCTTTTTCATCTTTTTCCAGCTTTACACTTGTTTTTACAACAGTTCGAAAACTTATGTGCTTTATTTGATTAAATCCTATTATTCTCCACATTAAAATAATTATCTTTTAATGATAATAACTTATCCATTATTATTAACTTCAATCTAAAACAATACTTTTACAAATCATATTGTTTATATTTCATAAAATTAATTAATTTAATTATTATTTTAATTCGCAATTTTATTTAAACTACCTTGCAAATCAATTTTAATTTAATTAATTGTTTAAACAAGGCTATTAACATATTACGTTTTCCACATAATTCAAATAACACAATAAACAACGAAATCACAAATAAAAACTTACACAAATGTCCAGAACGACCGATACGAAGGGGCACTACATCCTCCCCCCCTTAGCCTCGACTTACTCCTAGAAGTCATATGGTGAACTAGAACGCACACAATCATAAACACAATAATGCAATGAACAATGACTATATCAACAATTAAAACAACATTAATTAGACAAATAAAATTAAACGAATCAAAAAATGGAATGGTTCCAAAAATAGGAACGATGTTGCAAACGGACCGCATCGGCAAACACAATGACAAAGTGACGGACAAGGATGGGGAAATTTCTTATCAACTATATTTTTCCAAATCGTACCCATTGGGTTTTGTAAGGCACACTCAAACCTGACAGTGTAGGTGGAGACAATGCCTAGTACCTGCAATCCTGTATAAGAGAAAACATTGTGTATAACATATATTTATAAAATATCATATCAACCTAGTGTAGAGGGAATTGTCATGTCGTATGCCTCTCACGAATGAGTGATACGACATCGTCCTTCTAACACTTAACAATCAGTAATACATCATAATCAATATCACATAGATATCACTAATCAAATTCATAACCACCATAGCACTAAATCCACATGATAAACATAACCAATTAATTTACCTTCATCACTGAGATTCGAAGTCGACTACCTAAAAATCACAAACTAAGGTGGAAACATAACACATTAGTACTAGTCATTCAAGTTGATCTTTTACCCTCGAAATGCTACATTTCCATAAGAACACAACATAATTATCCACACAAGAACGCATTTTCATTAAACATCATCATTTACAAAAGAAAGCATACCACTTCATTCATTATTCAACACAAAATCTCACAACATTTTCAACAAAAGACCAAATTTTTACACCTTAGATTCAAGAAAACACAATTCATCACTCCATAAACACATAACTCCAAGTTTAACACACACTCTTCACAATCACACCCAAATTCACATCACTAGGAAATGCACCACAAGACAACACGAGCGTCCATAATGCATTCCCGCTAGGAAGAATATCGATGCATTGTGCACTACACCGAGGGTCCTATCCTTTCCACTAGTTTTCTGCACCATTGAACCAACACCACCTAGGGACAAACTTAGATTGCTAAGCGAGAATGACAAAAGATTGAAAACATAAACTCAAGAGTCTAAGCACAAGGTTACACAATGGGATCAATAACTTCGAGTACCTAGTGTTCGACAACCTGGCTCCGGTACCAAGTTGTAATGCCCCACCAAGCGAACCCCAAAGGACAACTAAAACTCACGAATTACAACATAATTTTTTTTTGAAAGTAAAACATAACATATGATGAACATTAACAAACAACACATGTAATGCAACTATACATATACAACATATGCTATGTCCTCTAGGGTACGCGTGACTACATTACAGAATGTAAACCCATACTATAACAATAATTCATGAATCCCAAGACTACATTATAAAACCATATAATAGGATAAATGAACAATTTGCAAACATCCATCATAATACAACAATGAGAAACCATCCATATATGAACACATGATATAGTTAATATTAGAATGTAAGCCAAGATCGTGGAGCAGAAATCAAACACGAGATTGCTGTATTGAAACTGAATATTTAGCTTTGCAACCAATAAGGTATTTATAGGTGAAGCTTGAGACAAAGTCTTCAACAAGACTCCACAAGAATAGGAAAGGTGGCAGATGAGAACCCATGAGACTAGCTCAATAGTTCAACCTCCCTTCTATGTAGCAGTGATGTGTCAAATATGAGTTGACACATCAACTACTGACTCACCTAAGGAGACTTAGTCTTTCCACATGTGAGGAAAGCTACTAACTATGATTATGTACAAAACCATTTCCCAATTTTACAGTCCCTTGGCCAAGAATATCATGATAGACTTGATCCATTAGTATTTTGTAGGTATTGATTGTTTAATTTTGATAAACAATTCAATAAAAGGTGACATGTGATCACCCACTACTGAACTAAGGATCCATCTATTGACATCTATTTTTGAAGGTGTCATTGAATTACCTTTAAGTGGTGCCTAGATCACACTTTTGACTGTTTCAATCCGCCTATGATAGCGCCTCTTATGTTGGATGAAATTACGCCTCCAAAAGAGGAGTGAAGGGGTCTTTGTAGAACCTGATGACAACATTTGAAGTGCCCTCAGTGATTGATGACGAGCCATTTTCTTCCACACAGGCTCTTTGTCAATGAGGCGTGGCTCTCCTCTCCATACGTTCACAGCCTCCAAATGCCAAAAACCACACTCAGCCTGCAGTTTAGGCATCCGCCTTAGATAATGCCTCTCCACCTTGCCACAGATGTTTATTGGAAGGTTCTCACCAATTTTTGCAGGTCGATGTAGGGAAAAATGGACTGAAGTTGTCTTCCACAATGCTCTCACTGCATAGATTGAAGGCATCCAATAGTGAGTGTGCAGGCTGAGTGGACGCTTTGCAGCCTTCAAAATAGAACACTCAGGCCTGCAAAATGAGATCTCAGATACCCATCACAGATAAGCCTCCATCGCAAATGCTAGTGCAACAATTTTGAATTGCACATAACATTTTGATCCACAACAAAAAATCATTGAATTTGCAAGATTTGTGTAGGGGCACGCCAAATTTTTGCCCAGATTTTGGAGAAACCAAAAATCATACATAGGCTTCTAATACCTTTGTCGTCAAAGGGACCACCGAGGAAGGACACCATTCTGCTATTGCCAGACCAGGATGAGTGGACGCTTTGTAGCCTTCAAAAAGCTTCTAACTCTTGATGCGGAGCATGACAAAGCTGGATGCAGAGCATGACAAGGCTGGCTTGGCCAATAGAGATAGCCACGGGCCTATGGAAGCAGGCTCGACCCTATAAATAGGGCCACTGTGTAAACTCCTGTGTCGCTGAGAAAATTTGGCCTTGTGAGGCGCCGTTGGATGCAGGTTACAAGCTTCAGCTTCAACCTTTGATGCAAGCCCGAATAGGATGAAGTTCAGCCTTCCTTGAGGCTCGTCGTAGCTATGATTCAGCCTCACTATGGTGAGGCTCGATGAGCTATGAACAAAGTTGCTCATAGTGCCTCCATTGAGGCATATTCAATCTACAAATAAATGTTGAAATATGCTTCCAAATAAACGTTACATGCACCTAATCGTTGCCTCTTTTGAGGTGTTGAACTTCGACAAGGTTCCTCGTATTGCAATGATAAAAGGCTGAATGGAGCCTTGCGTGCAAATGAGGCTGTAGAGATTCGCGACAATGGAGTGATTCAATCAACAAGCAAACGACGATTTGATGCTATTCCACTTGCTCTGATACCATATTAGAATGTAAGCCAAGATCATGGAGCAAAAATCAAACACGAGATTGTTATATTGAAACTGAATATTTAGCTTTACAACCAATAAGGTATTTATAGGTGAAGCTTGAGACAAAGTCTTCAACAAGACTCCACAAGAATAGGAAAGGTGGCAGATGAGAACCCATGAAACTAGCTCAATAGTTCAACCTCCCTTCTATGTAGCAATGATGTGTCAAAAATGAGTTGACACATCAACTAGTGACTCACCTAAGGAGACTTAGTCTTTCCACATGTGAGGAAAGCTACTAACTATGATTATGTTAGAATAACTCATGTTGAGTTATACACCAACAGTTAAGAATATATATATATGAACATTACAATGATCAAATTGGAATATACATGTACATCGCAGTTATGATACAAAATTACATCATTCAAGGATTACATCAATACCAAGGTGCTTCCCAACATGAATGAGAATAGTACAGCAACATGGAATAATACAACCAAAATAAATGAGTACAAAGCATCAAGTATGGTTCCAACTCTAGAACATCTTTGAAGTCATCGGAATTGGTACAACTATGCACATCTTGATCCTTGGCTAGGGACCCAATGGGGTGCATAGTACATTCCACCCAACTACGTGGACCTGAAGGCCCATCCCCATGCTCAGAGTTGACAAGAAAGACCCTCAACCAAAAAACTCAGGTGAACAATGGCAAACAAGACTCCATGACAAGAGCAACAATAAACACAAGAAATATCTGCTTCCAGAGGAACAAAGGCAACACGGGGAAAAAACAAACCAAACACTGTTGCTAAAGGGTAGGGTGTCATCACATGGCTCGACATGGGTTACCCAATGCGAATTTTCATAGGTTACTAGCCCCCGTCCTAGGTTACCCTAGCAACCTCAACTAATCCCCGACCCCCATTCTTACACATGCAGAATCAACTCACCTTTCATGAAGACAAGGTAGTTGATTTTCCATTCCAGGCCTTCTTGTCTCATCCCAAGCCTAAACGAGCCCTTGGGCCATGAGAGAGGCATCCATTATCATTCATTAGTGTGAATTACTACCCACCCCCTAAATATTTATTAGGTTATCACTCGATTAACTCAACTTCCACATGAGTTACCTAGGAAACCACTTAGGGTTCCAGCCCCTGTGGGAAGCCACTCTTCCTACTAGCAACAAAATCCCATAAACACAAATGGGGTAAGCCAACTTGCACAAAAAGTCAAAGAAAAATGTAAATAACCCAGTGAGGCATGCACCATCTCACACTAAAACTTCATAGTAAATCCACTTCTAAGTGTAAGGATAAACCCACCAAAATCAACTCAAGCATAAGAGCAATAATTCACAAATAATCGATATGAAAACCAATGATAAAACTACATTTTTTTCCCCACCTCTAGAAGCTTGAAAGACCGACTACCTAAGAACTCACAATCAAGGGAAGCAAAGTAATATGGGTTTTCAAATAAATTCCAACACAAAATCAATGGATAAAATCTCCTCAAATCGTAACTACTCAAGAGGAAGATACATCAAGGTGGAACCATTACCAAAATCCACCTTACAATGCATGAATACATTCAATGTATTAATAAAGGATAGTCGATTACATTTTATTTATTTGTATGTTAAGAAGTTATACAAGAAAATTTTATTTTAAAACTATGTTGTTTCCTTACAAATCAATTCATCCCATTAGGACCGCCATTCCAACTCACTTAAACTTCGCTAACCAACATCTTATATAAAACATACACACAAATCACCAATGCGCCATGTCATCATCCTTTGTTGTCAAGTTATTCCCTTAAATGATTATGAAGGAAAACCCATGTCTTAATTAAGGAATAGCCTAGATGTAAATAACTCATTTCCTTTAGCTAAGTTACCCAATTCACTTGTCTAATTATAAGGTAGAAGCATTATCTAACATTCCCTTCTACTTCCAAACATTGATAACCCTTTCCTTCCATATAACCTTTCCATTATACTTATCTGCAATTATTCACAAAGCACAATTTACCCTATTCTAATTAAATACATGTAAACATTTATAAATATTTATTTGAACATTTATAGTAATAGAAAAATTATTTACAAACCATATATTTCAACTTAAATAGATTATATATTGATTTGACTCCATAAACATATTCAAACACATATATATATATATAAATATATAAAAATTATAAATCCCTCTTTTATACAATGTAGCCATTAGCATACAAGATAATATATATTTATACATATATATACAACTTCCCTCCCTTATGACAAATAAAAGATTATTTAACTAGCTCAGATATAATTCAATCCTTCAATTAACATAATATTGATAATTCAATTTTCTCTCAAAACAACATAACTTAAAATCAAATAAAATTAATATATTCTTATAACCTACTCTAATTGAATCACTTCATTAACTAATTTTCTTCCACCATAATTTCCTTAAACACTAAAGCAAGATATTAATTCATCTCAAACTACATAATATCAGTAAAAGAATACACCCCTCACATGTTATTTACCCAATACATATTCATACAATTCCATTAAATAAAATATTGCATGTGTTCATTATTTCTCATTCAACCAACTAATATAGAATAGCTATAAAAGAAATCAGTATTTAACAGATGCTTAATCAAATGATATATCTAAACATAAATATCCTTTACAATAACCATGATATAAATATATTGATATATATATGACCTATAAATGCATTGACCATACAATATTTCGTTTGACAATAGAACAACATGATAGTACTCAACCTGTTGAACAAACACTTAAGTATATATATATATAATAAGGAACATTAAAATCTTCATTTGCACTCATTATAAAATCGTTTTAAATAGTCAAAGAAGTTATATAAACATAATTTATAATTAACTCAATACATATTTTTACACCAACAAATTACTTTTAAATTATAATCATAATGTCCATATTTATCTGTACGTATCTATTTATATATACCTCGTTAAAGATATTTATAAATATAAATGTACTTAAATTCCCTTACTCCGATGTCATAACAACATAACAATTTCTTACAAAAACACACACATATATACTATGCATTAAGAAAACAATGCTCCAAACCCTTCATGCGCAAGGCGCAAGAGAGAGGTTGGCCGCACACAACAAAACAAAACAAAATGAAGCATGTCATAATAAGAACAACCTATATATCCAATTTTAAATAAACTACTCTTAAAATACACTTAAGTTAGAATTCAAACTGTTATAACAACATACATTACTAAACCAAAATACACGCGCCCTATAATTATATATATAGATGCCTATTACATCGGAAACTATGTTCAACAAATCCAATGACGAATAATAAATCGACGCAGCCCATTAAATTCAAATTTTCAATCAATATAATATAACTATATTCATTAAACCATTACAAGGGTTGAACCTTCACCTGATTCATGGCAGCAATCCACAAAGGCACAAGGGCATCAATTCCATGGCAGAAAAAATTAAAGAAAATTATAATGGTTAAAATTGAATATACATCCTCTTACAGATTGCCTAAATTAGATGGATGAGAGGGAGAGAATCATATACAAACGGACGCCATTCATGGCATTCATCACAACCAACAAAAATCGACTTCTTGAGCCTAAAGCATACATAAAATAAGGATGTTGACTATTCTATCTACAAGGACATAACAGGATAAAAAGGTAAAAGAAGGGACACCATGAAGACAATCGGCTGCAAGGAAGAAGAAAACTATGGTGAATGCATTTTGGTTTGAGAACTATGACGTATGTATTCCAATTTGCTACGCTGCCCTAAAATCACCTCCAAGATTGTTGCAAGAGAGCTTGTTCTGAGAGATCTGAACCATATCCATCATATACAGAATACCAGCACTGTCCCTAGTGTAACTATCCTTGAAGGTAAAAGAAACAATCTTAAAAAAATGTGGTCGCAAGGAAGGGTTTCTTGAGGGTCGACGTCCCAGCCAGAATCATTGTCATAAAAGTATGAATTATGTGGGAACTAAAGTGAGATGAGATGGCGCTAAGCATGTCTGGCAGATGAACAAATTCGAGTTGAAGAAAAAGAACAGGGGAAACAAAATCTTAAGCCATGCGCTAATCACCATCGGTGCAGCCAAATATAACCAAACAGAGCTTGAATACACATCCTACAACATTGAAAGTTCAGAGGGAACAAGTCGTTGGAACAAAAGAATTAAATACTTAAAACCCTACGCCGAACGCCATAAGTAATCCGTAGATTAAATGAGCATCGAAACCTAAATAAAAGGCTAGAAATGGATAACGTCTTATACAGCTCAACACAAGGAAAACATTGTATCAAAATGTGATGGCGTTAAATCAAGGAAGAGTTTCCCAATAAACTACAGACTAAAAATGTAACCTACGATAATCGAAAGCACCCAATTTTCTGCAATAACAGACACTCATTTTTCAGCCGACACAAGGAGGCAAAATTATTCACGTCTAACAGATAAATAGTTAGCATGAAGAACGAAGCCTACCTGGTGTCCTTTGCTTCAAAACAGAAGCGAAATGATGAGGACCAAAATCCACCACGACAAGCCTCTTCTCGCAAACTTAATCAAATTCACAGGGAAAATCCATTCACTTCGAAAACAATATTCCAAAAATCAAAAACTGTAAGATTCTTTCAGAATTATTTGCAGAGCAAAGTCCTCTTTTCGAGAACCCAGTTAACTCATAAACAGTTTCCAAAAATTGATCGCTATTAAAACAAAAATAGAGAGATTTTGATTTTTTTTTAAGACAAAATTAGGCAATAATCTCATAATAATATAAGTTCCCAATTCGACAGACTGTTTAAAGTCGTGCAGGCATGGTCTTTTTCATCTTTTTTCAGCTTTACACTTGTTTTTACAATTGAAAAAAAACTTATCTGCTTTACTTAATTATATTCCATTATTTTCCACATTAAAATAATTATCTTTTAATGATAATAACTTATCCATTATTATTAACTGCAATTTAAAACAATACTTTTACAAACCATATCTCTTATATTTCATAAAATTTATTTATTTAAATATTATTTTAATTCCCAATTTTATTTAAACTGCCTTGCAAATCAATTTTAATTTAATTAATTGTTTAAACAAGGCTATTAACATATTACATTTTCCATATAATTCAAATAACACAATAAACAACAGAATCACAAATAAACACTTACACAAATGTCCAAAACAACCGATACGGAGGGGCACTACATATAGCATCATCTCTCACTTTATTTAAGCTTGCACATGTAAATTCAAATATGCAATAAAAAACCTCTTGACTTTAAATTCATTTTTCCTATTTCTTATTTAATCTATTTCCAATTGTATTTGTTCCATGTGGAATTCTTAAGTTTGAAAGAATCTTTTATTTCATTTGTTCAACTCCACTTATAGCATCATCTAGCTCACTTTCTTTACTTGCACATGCAAATTCATATGCAATACAAAACCTCGACTTTAAATTCATTTTTCCTATTCCTTACTGAATCTATTTCCAATTATATTTTTTTCATGTGGAATTCTTAAGTTCAAGAATCTTTGGTTTCATTTGTTCAAATCTACTTATAGCATCATCTCTCAATTTCTTTTCTTGCACATATAAATTCATATATGCAATACAAAACCTCTTGAATTTAAATTCACTTTTCCTATTCCTTATTGAATCTATTTCCAATTATATTTGTTCCATGTGGAATTCTTAAGTTTGAAAGAATCTTTGATTTCATTTGTTCAAATCCACTTATAGCAACATCTATCTCACTTTCGTTGCTTGCACATGTAAATTCATATGCAATACAAAACCTCTTGCTTTAAATTCATTTTTCCTATTCCATTGAATCTATTTCCAATCGTATTTTTTCCATGTGGAATTATTAAGTTCAAGAATCTTTGGTTTCATTTGTTCAACTCCACTTATAGCATCATCTAGCTCACTTTCTTTGCTTGCACATGTAAATTCATATGCAATACAAAACCTCTTGACTTTAAGTTCATTTTGAATTTTCCTTATTGAATCTTTTTCCAATTGTATTTGTTCCATATGGAATTATTAAGTTCAAGAATATTTGGTTGCATTTGTTCAACTCCACTTACAACATCATCTCTCACTTTCTTTTCTTGCATGTAAATTCATATGCAATGTTCAGTGACAAGTTAAAATTTCATTTTTCCTTTTCCTTATTGAATCTTTTTCCAATTGTATTTGTTCCATATAATTCTCAATTTCAATAATCTTTGGTTTCATTTGTTTAACTCCACTTATAACATCATCTAGATTACTTTCTTTACTTGTGCATGTAAATTTATATGCAATACAAAACCTCTTGAGAAGTTAAAATTCATTTTACCTTTTCCTTATTGAATCTTTTTCCAATTGTATTTATTGGACATGAAATTATTAAGTGCAAGAATCTTTGGTTTCATTTTGTAATGCCTATAATTTTACGCTACAAAAACCCAACACAATTTTTTTTTGATATTCATCAACCTAGGTGAGAGTTGGAGATGCTTCGTTTGGTTGCAATTTCAACTATCGAGTGATAGAAAATGATACCATTAAATAACTCCTTCCATTTAAGGCACTACCAAATAACTATACTCTGTTATATCTTGTTTGAATTGAAATCAAAATATTTATAAAATACTAGCATTAATGTTAACCAAATTCTCTATGATGCAAGTTCAAGAGATTCATCCAATTGATTCTAAAATGATGGCTATTCCCCTTAAACATAATTATAAATTTACACTCTCATATTTACCTCAATTACATTTGCCACACCACTAGTTACTTCCAAGTTGATACCAATACTAAGTGTATTAAATATTGATATTAGAGGACTTCACCTCATGTTTTTTTTTCTTTTTCTTTTCTTAGTTACCTAGTATAATTACAACTCAACATTCATTTCAGTGCTAACGTTATGGGGATTAAGAATTTCCATAATGTTATTATTGTTATCTTGAGCAACACTAAATATTAATATGAATTTGTTGATATTGATGTGTGAAATTTACACTCTCATATTTACCTCAATTACATTTGCCACACCACTAGTTACTTCCAAGTTGATACCAATACTAAGTGTATTAAATATTGATATTAGAGGACTTCACCTCATGTTTTTTTTTCTTTTTCTTTTCTTAGTTACCTGGTATAATTACAACTCAACATTCATTTCAGTGCTAACGTTATGGGGATTAAGAATTTCCATAATGTTATTATTGTTATCTCGAGCAACACTAAATATTAATATTTTGTTGAATTTGCAATATTGATATCGATGTGTGTGTGTGTGTGAAAGAAATTTATATGATAGTTCCAATTGTCATGAATAAGATTAATCCTAAAATTATCTAAGGATGTTATTGCTTGATCTAGTCCCAATGTCCTACCATAGTATTGACCCACACTTAAAACCATGGTATTATTACAATTAAGGGGTAAAAACATCACAACCACCCTCAAGCAATAAGGTGAAAGGTTGAAGAAGATATTTGCACACGTGCAATACTACCAGGTTAATACATGGATCATGTAACCCCAAGTATACTAGCTTTAATTATTTGGAAACCTATGGATTAATTGATGTAACATTATTATACTTGTTTACTCTACATTTATTAACCCATCTAGCCAAATTTGATGAAATCTATATTAACATCTAATCCCTAAAATTCAAATACGAAGGTAGATAAGATATTTATACTTTACCTTAATTATTAAATTTTTCTATTCATTTACTTATTTTTATATATTATTAATTTAATTATTTACTTACCTTTACCTAGATAAATTAATTTATATATGTGTCCTCTTATTTTTTTACATTTCTATCTTATTTTATTTACTTATTTATGTATTTTTACAGAAAAAGATAAATTTACAAATCATAAAATTAAAGCATATTGCATGCAAATAATTATATATAAATTCATTTACATATTTCTTATTTTTATTTTCCCTTAAAGAAAGAGGGAAGAAAGAAACGAATAAGGAAGAATTTCTATTACTACTAGACTTTTGTCCTTATGCATAGTTTTAATTAAATTAATTGAACCCCTCCCTTTTTAGAATATGGGAATATTCTCTTTCTTCTTTATTGAAGGTAAAATATATGCAAACATTTCCACGAAGGATTTTATATGCTAAGGGTGAATACTCATGAAGGGGACGACATGATAATGGAAGACCACGTGATTATAGATTACCAACATTTTCAGTTAAAAATACTTGCGCGATAATTGGAAAATTCTTGATAACGTTATTAAAACAGCATTATGCATTCCATGCTCTAAGAAAGGGAGGTAATGTTATACGAAACAAAATTTGTTCAAACTAATGTATTACCCCACCATCTAACTGCAATTACTATTATGTATGATGCAGCTCGCCAAATACAATTTTCCTTACCTAAACTTTTCATATTGCAAAGAAAACGCAGAAATGAAACAATTAACATATGAACAATGAAGATTTTCTAATTTCCATCATTCATTTTAATAAGCTACTGTTCTACAACATCAAATGTGCATAATATTGAAAGCTTAAGACATAAGCACTCTCAGTGAAGACAAATAGACGTTGAATCATCAAGCTGAGGTATTTATTAAATAGGGATACAAGGTCCATCATTACTGCCTCGTAGAACCTTTGTAATCGTAGAGAGAACTCATATTTGGTTTACCTTCAACAGACATCGTAATGGCTGCTAGACAGAATAAGCAACTCCATTACTATGTACGCCCATGATAGTTTATATGTATAAATATATTTGTGAAAGAAAAGACATTTACATAGATGCACCTCAGATTCTTGTTGTTTGTACTTGCAAAACTACTTCAATGTCGGCTTACAGTTCGACTATGATCTCGGCAAGAACATTTCTCCCTTAGTATTCACTTGTATGAATCTTACTTATGCCATTCCCAGTTGTAGTTATTTGGTTTTCTGATAGAACGCATATGACTATAAACACATCATTGAGGACAATACTTTTAAATGTCTGCTCTTCTTATATCTCACTAATGCACCCTTTTTGCATCGTCCTGAAACTACCCAAGCAAGCTTCTTTAAGAAATTTTAAAGAATCATAGAGACCTAAATTATTCAATGCTGAGTGAGGAAAATACCTTATATGCAGATTAAACTGAATGTAATTTCTTTATGGATTACAAAAGAAAGGTAGAAATATTTGCTTAATCCTATTTTTAAATCATTTCCAAAAGGATCCCTAAGTCTTTGGCTACATCTTAGAAGAAAAATACTGCATCTATATTGTTATTTCTTCAGTAAAGAAATTAACATATACACTTTAAGCTTGATGTCATTAACATAGTCTTATTGTACTTTTCCTTCTAAACACCATAAAAAAAATTCCCTTACAAATTGAATTCAAAGTCCATACTTTTTCGTATGAACAAAAAAAACAACTCTTTCATTTTACAACAAAGTTACAAGTAAAACCCACAAGAAGTGAACTCAAACATCTTAGTCACAAAAAATTGTAATAAATGCATACCAATGAATGAGTCTTGCTCTCCACCCCACCGTAATGGCATCATGGAGCCTCATATGCTCTAGTCATACCCCCAAATAAGGAAGTTTCATAGCTCCAATATGATACATGGAGTTCTTTCAAATTTTTACAAAGGAATAATGATAACATAACACACAATTTCATGTATCCAGATTCACTACTCTCTGTTTCAACCATGACCCATGCAACATACCACTTTCTTACAACAATTAAACAAAGGGAAAAAGGAAGTAAGGGAAAACTTATGTAATACCCCTCCTCTTACTGTTTGGATTTATTATTTTTCTATGCGTTCGTTTGCTACTTGTGACTGTGATGATACTATTATTGTTTGGTTTGGTGGTTTGATTAGTAGACTGTTGGTGATTATGCTTATACACTTGAGGATATGATTATTTCATATGACATTGTAGTTGGTGATGTTAGTTGATTTTCAGAATTATATTATGATGCAGTGATTTTATAAATTATGTTATGAGATGAATTGTTAGTTTAGAAATGTTGTTTTATCAGTTATATTATAATTGTTAGGATAGATGTGATGAAGAACAGTGTAGCATCACTCGTTTGCGAGTGCTCTGTTACGCTGCGATTCCTTCTCACAATGCAATGCTTCGATTTAATGCTTTGATTTTATATATATGTATGCACATGTACACGACTTCATTTGTATGCAGGTATTGTAGGTACAAGTCTCGATTCCACCTGCTTCGACAGGACAGGGCGAGCACTAATAGCCCAACGGTTAAATGTTGAAACAGAGATGACGATGAAGTCATCCCGTCCCATGATGTCAGACCGTCTTGTTTGATTGGTATTGTTTATTTTTGTAATTGTCGTCATTTGTGGTTTGTGTTTTGTGTTTTGTCGTATTTTATTTAAGGTGGCATTTTATAAGTAATGATTTATTTTATTTAAATGATTGAAATAATTGTTTATTTTTAATATTAGATTTAAATTCTATTTAAATATTTAAATGATTTAATTATTTTGAAAGTCATGTATTTTATTAAATGATAATTAAAATATTAAATTGTGTTTTATTATTTTAATTAATTATCTTATTGAGGATAATTGTTAGAATAAATTATTTAAATTAAATAGATAATGTGATGTGCAAGTAAAGTGGTTAAAATAGAAATTAAAACAATAAAACAAATAAAAGAATGAAAAAGTTGTGAGAACGAATAAGAATACAGATCTGATTAAAAAGCTTGCTTTTAAAGAATTATTTTCTTTTAATTTTGATTTTAAGAGTTTTTAGAAGAAATGGACAATATCTTTTATTTTAATTAGGAATTTTGTAAGTTTTTCACACACAGAGGATTATTGAGACAGAAGTTGTGCAAGTTAATGGTTCTGTACTATTGAGTCTTCTAGAGTTTTTTCGGGAAAGATATTTCAATCTTTTGCTTGCTATATTTTGAGGAGAGTTTTAGAAAGGGTTTTTGGCAATCTTTTGTTGGTATTATTCTGGAGTCTTCTGAACAAAGAATTGGATTCGAGTTCAAGCACGAAATCTTGGAGAGGAGATTTGAAGCAGGAACGAGAAGCACTTCGTAGAGACCATCAGGATCAAGCTAGCTTCATCAAATTTTTGAGAGCATAGGACTACAGGTTCCACCCTCTTTCCTCTTAATTGTTCTTTAATCTACAAAAAGAATAGAAATGTGATTTAAATCAATCTTTGTTTGTAAAAGAAATGTTTCAGAGAATTAAATTTAAATGATTTAGTTTGTAAAAATAAAATAAATAAATAAATAAATAATTAGGTTTTCCTGATATGAAATTTCTTTTTAATTTCGAAATCATTTTATTTTATTGCAAACAAACGGAAAGATAATTCTATCGAATTTCATTTGGAATATGTTAAATTTTCTCTCTGTTTATTTTCTATGGAAAAGATCAATCTTTCTTTTAATAAATTTGAGATGTTGTTCTTATAAAAGAAATTTTACACATATATATATGTTTTAAATATAACTATATATATATTTATATTTTTTTGTATTGTATCCAGATTTATTGTTCTCTGTGATAAAATTTATATATATCACTGTGTTCCCTATAATAATATAATAATATATATATATAAATAAATTTATTCACCGTAAATTTTGATTCTGGTTCTCATTGTTCTTTGGGCCGAATTTATTCACCCGTCGGCGTTATTCTTGGAAAGACTGTATTTTTATTTAAAAAGAAAAATTTTATAAAAAAAAAAAAAAAAATCATTTTGGGATTGGGGAGAGGGACGGCCATAGCCATACCCCCCTCCCTGCACCCCTATCGCACCAATACTGTGCGCAGCAGTCTGACAGACTGCTGCGGGCAGTCTTTAAAGGCCCCCGACCATGTTTTAAAATTAAAATTTTATAATTTTATTTTTTTATTTATACTTTTGTTTTATATATATATAAATATATATATATATAAATAAATATATATATATATATTTATATATATATATTTTTATTTTATTAAATATTAAATATTAAAATTTATTTTATTTAAAATGAATTATAATTATTTTATTTAGTACAATTATAGTTTAAAATGTAAATTTTGTGTTTTAATTTTTAAAAGGTTAATTAGTGTTGTTATATAAATATAGGGTATTATTTTATTGGTTGAACAAATAATTTAAACTAGATCTTGTCTTCATCCGTTGTTGTGGAATTTTATCGAAGAAACTGTATTTCATTATATTTGGTGATTGGAACCTGATAACCTTTTTGTGAATGGTTTGATGTCCTATTAAATTTGTTTCGAGTTCTTGTCCGAAATGGTTATCGTTTAGTGTTGTCGATGTGGGAACCATTGTTTGTTTGTGAAGTCTTGTTCCTGAGGCTTGTTATTTTAGAATGTTTCTCGTCTTGGTTATACTTTTGAAATTGAAACTTAATGGTTACGTTAGGAAGGGTTGAACGGTTGTTAAGACTTTTGGTTATGAGTTATCGCGAGAGGGTTAATGCCTCGCATGAGTTTGTTTGAGTATTATGCTTTTATGTTATAGTTCAACCCTTGCCTAGTTTTGATTTATGTTAGGGGTCATAGGGAGAGTGGTTCTTCGTGGGCGCCGACGCCTCGGAAGGAGGAAGTGCTCAGGGGAACCCACATAAGAGTAGTTAAACAAGTGATAACCTAAAAATAGAATTTAGGGGGATGGGTAGTAAAACACAAGATAATTAAAACTGGATTCCTCGTCTATGCATTAGGGCTACCATAGACTAGTGATAGACTGAGAAGGCTGTGGTCGGCAAAGTCGTAGTCTCGTCTTCATGAGAGATTATCGACTCCACATTAGCTACCCTATGGTGCCGACACCTCAATTAGGAGGAAGGGATAGGAGATCCATAGATGGGTGCCGACGCCTCAGTTGGAGGAAGTGCCAGGGGATCCCATGAGAGCTATGCGATGACACTCTCTGCTAGACACCCTTGTGCTTTGTTCGTAGTTGTCTCTGGATATTGTAATATTTATGTTGTTTCTAATTCTTGTGAGTTTGGTTTATGATTATTATTTAGTTACTTGTTTAATTGGTGATACTTTGTTTAATTGTGATGAGTTTCATAGTTTTAACTTGTTATGTGATTTGTGAATGTTGATGGTTGTTCATTGTATGTCTTGAGTTGTACTTGATTTTATTCTATGTTGTTGTTGAGTCGGTTGGCATTCATGGTCGGGTTCTCTTCCTCGTCACCTCTGAGCATGAGGGGTGAGTTACTTGTAATTCACATGGTTGGGTGGAACGTGCTCCGCACCCGTTGGGTTCCCCATCAGCATCTTGTCTTCTCAGCATTCCTGCAGTTGGAGTTGTACCAGTATTCACATTGTAATTCTGATTTCATTGTATTTGTAGCATCCCACATGTTTGGGAAATTCAATGTAATTCAATTATCAGGAGATTGTAATGTAACATTAAAACGATGATGTAATAGTTAGGATTATTTGTATCTTTATTAAGAGATTTATTATGGATGTATTATGTGATGTTTATTATTCTCGCATCATGGTTATTGGATGTATTCTCATTCATGGATATTATAAAATAAATGGTTATGTTGTAATCTTTATCTTTATTTCCATTTAAGTTGTTGCGATGTAACCTCGCGTGCCCCAGAGAACTAAGTGTGTTAATGTTATGTAATGTGTTATGGGTTTATAGTTTAATATATTTGCATGTTTAATTTAATTATAAAAAAAAATTATTTGCATGTGTGTGTGTTCTCTGGCGTTTGCACGACGGGCGTTACAACTTGGTATCAGAGCCAAGGTTGCAAACGCTAGGGTCTTTGGGTAGTGTAGTCCATTAGGTTACCGTATGTGCAACTCTTGAGCTCATTTTGTACTTTATCTTGTTGTGCAGAACTATGCCTCGAGGTAGAGGACGTGGCCATGCAAGTGGCCGTGGTGCCGGTCGTAGAGAAAACCGGTGAAGTCCCTTAGTTCCTAGTTCCCATGGTTCCGAGCACGAGGAACAACAGAGTCTTCACAGCATTCCATTAGGTGGCCAGAATCCGGCACAGCCTGGTCTAGACGGTCAGTTACAACACATACTTGGAGAGATTCTTGACCATTTGGGACCCAGGCCAGATGAGGTGCACCAGGTGGAGAGAGAGAGAAAGGTCGCCAAGGCGAAGGGCTACAGATGTGGTTCAGGATGCAGTCATAGCAGGCCATATGAGAGATCTGATGAGGGCACACCCTCCCACTTTTGACGGTTCTGGAGGAGTTCTAGAGGATGAGACTTGGTTAATTGACTTAGATCGTTGCTTCACTATGCACCCCTACAGTAGCAATACCAAGGCTCAGTGCACGGTTATGCATCTACTTGGTGGCATCTTGAAGAACAGAAATTGCACCTTGATATCAGTGTGGTTTGTGGCGTGTTCTCTGCGTGGTTGTTGTTTGCTTACTCTTATCTATTTAACGGCTTCCTGGAGTAAGCCATATCCTTGGGGGGAGGATGTAATACCCCCATGTTACTAATACTTTTTAATATTATTTTTTATTCATATGTGTGAGCTTGATACTTGTTTGTAATGGTGATTAGTTCACCGTCTTGGTGTGTGAGGATGCCTCCCGTATTAGGGAATCTTATTTCCTTTTGTTTATCGGCTTCCAGGAGTAAGCCGATTTTATGAGGGGGAGGATGTAATACCCCTCCTCTTACTGTTTGGATTTATTATTTTTCTATGCGTTCGTTTGCTACTTGTGACTGTGATGATACTATTATTGTTTGGTTTGGTGGTTTGATTAGTAGACTGTTGGTGATTATGCTTATACACTTGAGGATATGATTATTTCATATGACATTGTAGTTGGTGATGTTAGTTGATTTTCAGAATTATATTATGATGCAGTGATTTTATAAATTATGTTATGAGATGAATTGTTAGTTTAGAAATGTTGTTTTATCAGTTATATTATAATTGTTAGGATAGATGTGATGAAGGACAGTGTAGCATCACTCGTTTGCAAGTGCTCTGTTACGCTGTGATTCCTTCTCACAATGCAATGCTTCGATTTAATGCTTTGATTTTATATATATGTATGCACATGTACACAACTTCATTTGTATGCAGGTATTGCAGGTACAAGTCTCGATTCCACCTGCTTCGGCAGGACAGGGCGAGCACCAATAGCCCAACGGTTAAATGTTGAAATAGAGATGACGATGAAGTCATCTCGTCCCATGATGTCAGACCGTCTTGTTTGATTGGTATTGTTCACTTTTGTAATTGTCGTCATTTGTGGTTTGTGTTTTGTGTTTTGTTGTATTTTATTTAAGGTGGCATTTTATAAGTAATGATTTATTTTATTTAAATGATTGAAATAATTGTTTATTTTTAATGTTAGATTTAAATTCTATTTAAATATTTAAATGATTTAATTATTTTGAAAGTCATGTATTTTATTAAATGATAATTAAAATATTAAATTGTGTTTTATTATTTTAATTAATTATCTTGTTGAGGATAATTGTTAGAATAAATTATTTAAATTAAATAGATAATGTGATGTGCAAGTAAAGTGGTTAAAATAGAAATTAAAACAATAAAACAAATAAAAGAATGAAAAAGTTGTGAGAACGAATAAGAATACAGATCTGATTAAAAAGCTTGCTTTTAAAGAATTATTTTCTTTTAATTTTGATTTTTAGAGTTTTTAGAAGAAATGGACAATATCTTTTATTTTAATTAGGAATTTTGTAAGTTTTTCACACACAGAGGATTATTGAGACAGAAGTTGTGCAAGTTAATGGTTCTGTACTATTGAGTCTTCTAGAGTTTTTTCGGGAAAGATATTTCAATCTTTTGCTTGCTATATTTTGAGGAGAGTTTTAGAAAGGGTTTTTGGCAATCTTTTGTTGGTATTATTCTGGAGTCTTCTGAACAAAGAATTGGATTCGAGTTCAAGCACGAAATCTTGGAGAGGAGATTTGAAGCAGGAATGAGAAGCACTTCGTAGAGACCATCAAGATCAAGCTAGCTTCATCAAATTTTTGAGAGCATAGGACTACAGGTTCCACCCTCTTTCCTCTTAATTGTTTTTGAATCTGCAAAAAGAATAGAAATGTGATTTAAATCAATCTTTGTTTGTAAAAGAAATGTTTCAGAGAATTAAATTTAAATGATTTAGTTTGTAAAAAATAAATAAATAAATAAATAAATAATTAGGTTTTCCTGATATGAAATTTCTTTTTAATTTCGAAATCGTTTTATTTTATTGCAAACAAACGGAAAGATAATTCTCAAATTTCATTTGGAATATGTTAAAATTTCTCTCTGTTTATTTTTTATGGAAAAGATCAATCTTTCTTTTAATAAATTTGAGATGTTGTTCTTATAAAAGAAATTTTACACATATATATATATGTTTTAAATATAACTATATATATATTTATATTTTTCTGTATTGTATCCAGATTTATTGTTCTCTGTGATAAAATTTATATATATCACTGTGTTCCCTATAATAATATAATAATATATATATATATATAAATAAATTTATTCACCGTAAATTTTGATTCTAGTTCGCATTGTTCTTTTGGCCGAATTTATTCACCCGTCGGTGTTATTCTTGGCAAGACTGTATTTTTATTTAAAAAGAAAATTTTTATAAAAATAAAAATCAAAATTCATTTTGGGATTGGGGAGAGGGACGGCCGTATGTACCCCCTCCCACCCCCCTGTCCGTAGTTGCGCGGAGCTGATTTAAAGGCATCCTCATCTAGCTGCTGCGTAGCACCGACCATGTTTTAAAATTAAAATTTAATAATTTTATTTTTTTATTTATACTTTTGTTTTATATATATATATATAAATATATTTTGGTATATATATATATTTTTATTTTATTAAATATTAAATATTAAAATTTATTTTATTTAAAATGAATTATAATTATTTTATTTAGTATAATTATAGTTTAAAATGTAAATTTTGTGTTTTAATTTTTAAAAGGTTAATTAGTGTTGTTATATAAATATAGGGTATTATTTTATTGGTTGAACAAATAATTTAAACTAGATCTTGTCTTGATCCATTGTTGTGGAATTTTATCAAAGATACTGTATTTCGTTATATTTGGTGATTGGAACCTGATAACCTTTTTGTGAATGGTTTGATGTCCTTTTAAATGCGTTCCGAGTTCTTGTCCGAAATGGTTATCGTTTAGTGTTGTCGATGTGGGAACCATTGTTTGTTTGTGAAGTCTTGTTCCTGAGGCTTGTTATTTTAGAATGTTTCTCGTCTTGGTTATACTTTTGAAATTGAAACTTAATGGTTACGTTAGGAAGGGTTGAACGGTTGTTAAGACTTTTGGTTATGAGTTATCGTGAGAGGGTTAATGCCTCGCATGAGTTTGTTTGAGTATTATGCTTTTATGTTATAGTTCAACCCTTGCCTAGTTTTGATTTATGTTAGGGGTCATAGGGAGAGTGGCTCTTCGTGGGCGCCGGCGCCTCAGAAGGAGGAAGTGCTAAGGGGAACCCACGTAAGAGTAGTTAAACAAGTGATAACCTAAAAATAGAATTTAGGGGGATGGGTAGTAAAACACACAAGATAATTAAAACTGGATTCCTCGTCTATGCATTAGGGCTACCATAGACTAGTGATAGACTGAGAAGGCTGTGGTCGGCAAAGTCGTAGTCTCGTCTTCATGAGAGATTATCAGCTCCGCATTAGCTACCCTATGGTGCCGGTGCCTCAGTTAGGAGGAAGGGCCAGGAGACCCATAGATGGGTTCCAGCGCCTCAGTTGGAGGAAGTGCCAAGGGATCCCATGAGAGCTATGCGATGACACTCTCCGCTAGACACCCTTGTGCTTTGTTCGTAGTTGTCTCTAGATATTGTAATCTTTATGTTGTTTCTAATTCTTGTGAGTTTGGTTTATGATTATTATTTAGTTACTTGTTTAATTGGTGATACTTTGTTTAATTGTGATGAGTTTCATAGTTTTAACTTGTTATGTGATTTGTGAACGTTGATGGTTGTTCATTGTATGTCTTGAGTTGTACTTGATTTTGTTCTATGTTGTTGTTGAGTCGGTTGGAATTCATGTTCGGGTTCTCTTCCTCGTCACCTTTGAGCATGGGGGGTGAGTTACTTGTAATTCACATGGTTGGGTGGAACGTGCTCCGCACCCGTTGGGTTCCCCATCAGCATCTTGTCTTCTCATCATTCCCGCTGTTGGAGTTGTACCAGTATTCACATTGTAATTCTGATTTCATTGTATTTGTAGCATCCCACATGTTTGGGAAATTCAATGTAATTCAATTATCAGGAGATTGTAATGTAACATTAAAACGATGATGTAATAGTTAGGATTATTTGTATCTTTATTAAGAGATTTATTATGGATGTATTATGTGATGTTTATTATTCTCGCATCATGGTTATTGGATGTATTCTCATTCATGGATATTATAAAATAAATGGTTATATTGTAATATTTATCTTTATTTCCGTTTAAGTTGTTGCGATGTAACCTCACGTGCCCCAGAGAACTAAGTGTGTTAATGTTATGTAATGTGTTATGGGTTTATAGTTTAATATATTTGCATGTTTAATTTAATTATAAAAAAAAAATTATTTGCATGTGTGTGTGTTCTCTGGGGTTTGCACGACGGGTGTTACAGAAAACTTATCTCTTTTCTAGAGGTGAATGGATTTGTCTCTTTTATCCATCCTTCCTCTCCAAGCCAAGCCATCTTGTTCACTACCTTCCCAAAGAGATGGGCTCGTCTTCTCTTCTCATTATTTCCACCATCTCTACTCAATTTCTCCAAGATGAGAAGTGGGTAACACCCCACTCCTTCTTCCTCTCCCAATATATAGAAGTTTCACAAATTGCAACTCTTGGATGGGTAGGTGTGGAGTGTACCTCTCCCCATCAATGAAGGTCATTT
Source organism: Sequoia sempervirens (assembly GCA_007258455.2). NCBI lineage: Eukaryota > Viridiplantae > Streptophyta > Pinopsida > Cupressales > Cupressaceae > Sequoia > Sequoia sempervirens. The sequence continues at coordinate 9,399 of VDFB02290217.1, read as the reverse complement.
TTCCCTTAATGAGAACATGCATTTGGACAACCACTCCATCTTTCCACCCCATCCTTTTCTCAAAATTCGTCACTCTCCATTATGAGAGCTTTTTAGGGGTCAAATCATGTTGTAGGGGAACTATTGCATGCCCACTTGATCCCTACCACTATGGTATAGACCCTAGGGGGTTTATTTTTGCACCCTAACCCAAAAATTTGACCAACAACTCTTATCAAAAGTTCACTCAAGGTTCCATCCGAGTTTCAAACTTAGCTAGGGGTTTCCAAGACCTAATCCCCACTTACACCTCCCATGAATCACAACTAAATTCCCTCACAAACTTATTCTTCCAATTAACTCTACTTTTTTTAGGCCCCAAATGGGGTCGAATTTATATCCTTAAGAAGTCTTTTGATCCGCTCTTGATGGTTCTCTCTTGTCATGCTAACACCGTTGACTTCTTGCACATTACCAACACGATCGTAGGTATCAATTGTGTATCACCTTAATCCATTAGTTGAACATTCTAAGTTTTAAATATATATTCATCCATTGAGAATCTCAATTTGCATTCCACGATATACAAGAGTAATGCAAAGAGATCACCTTATTTATTATCTGCAATTTACTTAATCATCAATTCAAGAAAAATATAAGACAAATTATGGTTATATTAAATACATATGAAGCAGGGTCTTACACATTTTTCAACTCCACTTATAGCTCATCATCTCTCACTTTTTTTTCTTGCATGTAAATTCATATGCAATACAAAACCTCTTAACAAGTTAAAAATTCATTTTTAATTTTCCTTATTGAATCCTTTTCCAATTATAACATTCCATGGAATTCTCAAGTTCAAGAATCTTTGGTTTCATTTGTTCAACTCCACTTATAAAATCATCTCTCACTTTCTTTTCTTGCATGTAAATTCATATGCAATACAAAACCTCTTGACAAGTTAAAAATTTGTTTTTCCTTTTCCTTATTAAATACTTTTTCAATTGTATTTGTTCCATATAATTCTTAAGTTTAAGAATCTTTGGTTTCATTTTTTCAACTCCACTTATAGCATCATCTCTCACTTTCTTTGCTTGCATGTAAATTCATATGCAATACAAAACCTCTTGAATTAAATTCATTTTTCCTAAGTTTCCTTATTGAATATTTTTCCCATTGTTTTTATTCCATGGAATTCTTAAGTTCAAGAATCAAGTTGGTTTCATTTGTTCAACTCCACTTATAGCATTGAATCTCTCACTTTATTTTCTTGCATGTAAATTCATATATGCAATACAAAACCTTTGGACTTTAAATTCATTTTGCCTAAGTTTCCTTATTGAATCTATTTCCAATTGTATAAGTATTCTATAGAATTCTTAAGTTCAAGAATCTTTTATTTAATTTTTCAACTCCACTTATAACATCATCTCTCACTTAAATATTTTCTTGCATGTAAATTCGTATGCAATACAAAACCTATGTGTCTCAAGATTGACCATAAAATTTAATTCAAAATCAAAAAATTAAAATTGTCTTTTCTTATTAGCTCTTAGGAATTTAAAGATATTCATTTGTGTAATTTTAATTACATCCATTTTTTTAAATACAAAGAGCTTGACTATTATAGGAACATTTTTATTTAGATCGTGTAAAATTAGGACCTATTACATCTCAAAATTTGTCATCACCCTCATGCATTTTCAAAATGAACCAAATATCATAGTAAACTAGGTTGCAAAAGGTTCTATGCTTAAAATATATATAATCTACACCTCAAAGGATGATTTGTGCATTAATCAAGATTGACTAAAAAATTAATATGTACTCTAATTTTGATAGAATATATTTTTAGAAAAAAATTAAGGTGCAAGTGTTAAATAAATAAAATCAGAAGGTAGAACTTGTGAAATTATTAAGAACCATAATGTGATATAACATGACATGTGACAAACCATATTGCGATGTAAACCATAATGCAAAGTTTATATATAATGTGACATCAGAAACCATGTAAAGTGATGTACAAACCATAATGTGAAATGTATGTAATGTGAAAAATCATAACAAGAGTTCAAACTATAATAATGTACATACATGTATAACATGACATGACAAACCATAATGTGATGTAAACCGTAATGTGAAATGTATATATAATGTGATAAATCATAATAAGAGTGAACTATAATGTCAAGATAGCACATGTTGGTGCAAGTAAAACAATTCAAAGAGAAGGATATATAGTATGGATAGATGAATTTGATCCCTTCCTCGATCCCTCACTCGATCCCTATCTTGATCCAAGATGTCTCGATCCCTATCTTGTGCCCTTTCTTGATCTAAGCTATCTTGATCTTTGTCTTGTCCCTTGTCCCAAGCCCTACACAAGTTCAAGTACATGTACAATTTAATTTAATATACATGTGTATATATGTAAAATTATCTAAAACTTACAATGTACAAGTTCAATGTGTGAAAATGTATTGAGTAATTTAAATTTATTATTTAAATGTACCTCATGTGAATAATGCATGGAATCACTAGCATGCTTCAAATCTCCAAAGTTTGGAAAATCACCATATTGCTGGAAATTTTCAAATACATGATTTCAATCAAGAGTTAGAACTACTTTAAAATTAATTTTTTATTTAATATGTATGTAAATTTTTTGAACATAATTTATATACAAATTATTCAAGTACCTATCGTGCATCATTGAGGGCTCTGTGAATCCCACTGATATCACAAGAATGCAAAGACACCTTGGGGACATTTGTAGAATGTATAATATCGGTGCCAAAAAGAAGTGCACTATATGTGCCATGAATAATATTAGCTAGTGCAGTAACCTCAACATGATCTAGAACATGCTGAGAACCTAGAAAAGTTATGGGATCAATAGAAACATGCTATGTAGGAGAGCCTATAGGATGGTGTGGAATATTTTGTGAAACTGCCAACCCCGGCTTGTATGTGTAATAGGATTTCTATGTTTAATAAGGGACAATACATAATCAAGAGGGATCCCATGCTCCTCACTAATGAATTGGTAAGCTGGTAGTAAATCAATAATAGAGATTGCACACACATTATGCACAATCATCTCACTCATATGGGCCACATCTGATGGTGATGATAGATCAACATGAATAAATGGATCAAAATTAGTAGATGTATCCTTAGTGGGAGGAAGGATAATTTGTGGTCATAATAAGTATCTACCAACACAATTAGATGACATCTGATCAATATGTGTGGTAATGGTGGCAATACTATCAAAAATTTGAGATCTTGTGGGGCATACTACTATATCTCCTACTACTACTAATTCCAAACATTTTGGAAGAACCAAAAGGTTTGGACCAACTAATGCCCTCTTGTTGACAAGTGGTGGAAAATTTGGACGTCTATACTCAGGTTTGTTAGAAAACCTACCTCTACCTTGTCTAATATGCTCAAGAAAAATATGTAGTCCACATCTATCTATAAATAAAACTCTACATATAATTGTTTGCAAAAATAAAGTGTAAACTCATCATTATGAGGACATCTATGACGAGCTAACAACCATCTAGGATATATGAATGGAGCACCAAGCTCATTTGTACACCTAGTAACTGTGTATCCCCTAATTCTATATTTTCCCTTATAAAAGGGGAACATGCTATGCATATTATCTTGTGAAACTAACTTACTAACAAATCTCTATTTCTCTATGCTAGTAACACTCTTGACAAGAGATAAATAAAACTGCTCAGTTCTAGGTTACCTCACAATACCAGTTTACATTTTTTGGCCAAACTAGACATTGAATTGATTTTTTTTAACTAAATCTTCACTTTCGGGCACCTATAGCAACTAAACCTTGAGGAATTTGAGGATGATGCAAACTAGTGATTTGTGAAATTTTGTCTATAGATTCTAAATATTTTTTTTCAAAATTTTTGGAATCAGATTGCACTTCTTTTTCCATCTCCTTCGAAAAGTAGTTTTTAACAATAAACACCATTTTTAAAGAGTGACGTTAGTAGCTAGCACATAAAAAAAAAATTATGAAGGATAAAATTATAATTTTTTCAAATTTAGATTCATAACTACAATATCTAGTGCATGAATTTGGTTTCATAGCATTTCATTGAATATTTTTTTCTTAATTAATTTTCAAAGTCAAACCAGTTATAATTTAGACATGATTTACTGGCTAAAACATAACTTTTTTTGTATGTGTAGACATCTCAATTTGACCACTTCTCAAAGATGTCTCCTTAATCATTCATTTGCTCATCTACTTCATCCTCTTTTCCGGTATTAATTAAATCATTCATTTAATTAATACTTCATGTCCTACATAAGGTTTCCAAAGTATTTGATTTAATAAATACTTTTCCCATCTTTCCTCTCTAAATTAAATAAATATATCACTTTATTTAATTTAGTCATATTACCTCTTGGAATTTAAATTTATTTTTAATTCCTCATTTTCTCTCTCATTGTCAGATCCTCCAACTTTTGCAAGTTGGTCTCTAATCCCTCTTAACCATCTAACCCTCTTCTAATCATAATTAATTTATGGTTAAGATGTGCATGCCCCTAATAATCATTAGGGTCACATCCTTCATAACTTCCCACTTACCTCTAATATGTCATTAATTTGTCTAATCAGGTACTTGCACAACCTTAATCACTTAATTAGGTCAACCTAATCCCCATGTCATTTATGGAATGTGTCCTAAGTCAACCTTATTAAAGGCTTTCTCCTTTTGGAGAAGGCGCTCCATTCCCCATGTGAATTTTTAATTCACATTTAATCCCCCAATGCATTCCAAAGAATTTTAAATTCTTTCTCTTATTCCCATGTGGATATTTGAGGAATTTTGAATTCCCCACATGTCCTCTCACCCACATGGGGACAAGGACCTCCTTTATGAGGAGATCTTGTCCAAATCCCAAGGTACTATGTAGTACCTCCATGTCATGTATTCTCCTTCCAACTCATTTACACATCATCTTTCTCAAGCCATTTCACATGCCACATGTCAAGATGTGAGGGCTTGTGAGTTCTCAACTCACCATAGTCCTACATCTTGGCCATGTTGGTTTAATCTCAACCACCCATTTCCCTAGAGAATTCAAAATTTTCTATAAATACCCCCTCTTTTCTATCATTTTGGGAGGAGATCATTATGCTAGCCAAACTCTTGAAATTTTTTCATTTGAGCCATACTTAGCCAAAATACTTGCATTTTGCATCCACATTCACCCATTTTCCATCCATCTCACAATCCACACTTGCATCTTTTGCCATCAAAGGAGCATACAACATCAAAGATCGAAAGGCCAACCAAAGGACAACTCAACAAAGTAAAAGGTTCAATTTTTTTTGTTAAGTTAATCATTTTCCCAATCTTGAGGTGTAGGGTGTTTATATTTGTTGTTTGCACTCTTTTGTTTGTTGCTCGCTTTCTAACACGTATTTTCTCCCGTTCACAGTATGTATCGAATTTTATTTGTTTTTGTTGGATCAAGGACATCAATATCTAGTGCATAGATATTTTTGTATTTTTTTTATGATTTGATATTTTCCACATGTAAAGAATAGAGAGCTTGATTTTAGGTGAAAAACCTACATTCCCAAGAAATAAAAAATAAATATAATAATTAAATTAAATTTATTTAAAATTATACTTTTTGGGAAGCTTATAATAAGGACTAAATACTTACAAAAAATAAATTTTAAATGAATTCATTTGATCCCCCAAAAGGTAAATCAAAAATTATTTTTTATCAGTATTTTGATAGGTGTAAAGAAGACTATATTATAGGTCTGGCTTAAAACTAGCAGGGTTCTATCCAAGGGGGTTTGATATAAGGTGGTTTGATCAAACACTCTTCAATTGGAATCCTTTAAATGGAACTTTTTAGGGCTTAAATCATTATATTTTCTAAAAATATGTGATTTCAGCAAAAATTTGGATCTCCCAGAAAGTGTAAACCACTATTGTGGGATTACCCTACTAACTTCATTATAAGGATTGTATGATTGTTGACACCAATCATACATAAAATATCATCTTTAATATTGACTAATTTGTCTCTCTTGGCTAGATTAGGGGAGTTATGAATGGTTTGATCTAAACATCTCAATGTATTTTCTAATCTCCAAATACTCTCCTCATAAAAATTTGTTCTAGTTTGAGCATTCTCCTCAGACTAAGGAGAATAGTGAGATCCCTAATCATCAGCCATATATGTATATAAGTAAAGAGATCTACATATATCAAGTTTCAAAACTAAAACATTTTAAATTTAAATGAACAATTAATAAAATATGAAAAACTATATCAATTCCATGAGGTACATGTCTAAAATGAAAACATGATCTATTTTATCTATTTAAAATGCAATCTCATAAAACATTATAAAATTGTATATTGGAAAAATAATTCATATTCTAGTAAATTATAAGATGGGGTGAGAAGATCTATTAAGAGTGCAAAGAAAAGGGAAATACATTTTACAAATTTTGATGATTAAAAATAAATTATGTTTTGGTTTATAACTTGGGTTTGATCTACTCTTTTTCAATTATGTTTGGAACTTAGCAATTTTCAAACCTGGTAGGCACATGGGGATAAACAAGGGAGAATACGTATGCATTATGTAACCAAGGGAAACACGGGAAATGGAATTTTGGTGCAAAAGTATAAATTTATTGAAAAGGGGACATTACACATACTATTTAATTCATAGAATGACTAGGTTTTATAGGAAAAGAAGGGGTTTTATGACTAGGTTTTATCCCATCATTTTATGTTTTAAAAAGATAGAAAATATTTTAGTAGAACATATATATTATTTTGGTAAATATAAGATTCACATTGACTATAAAATCAAAACAATATGTAGTGTCCCTCAAGTTGCTACACTTTGTTTCTGTTGTTTCAATTTGGTTTATAGTTTCTTTAGTTGTTTTTGATACTATCTTACCTCATTTCAATTATGACTCTGAAATTATGCTGATTTTATATTGTGTTGATGATACATTTGACATCGTGATCATCTGATTATGTTTGTGTGATGACATTATGATTGACACATGTGTGTTATGGTTTATGTTGTTTCTGAGTTTTAATGAGATTATCATGATGTAATTATTGTTTATGATATAATGACACTCATCAATCTTGGTGAAGGAGATAGTGTAGCATTACTCACTCATGAGTACCCTGCTCGATATATGATGATTTGTTTGACAATGTTGTTTTGTGTAATTTGCAAGTATTGGGTATCGGCTTCACCTACTTTGTCAGGTTTGAGCGTGCCCTGACCCAATGGAAACAAGTGGTTTCAAAGATAGTGCCAGGTCTTCATTCTTTAGCCATCATTCTCTTATAAAATGAGTACCTATTTGTTACCCGTTTATGTTTGTCATCCGTTTTGTTGTGCCGTTTGTAGTTTCATCATGTTGGAAGTTGAATTATTTTAATTAGTTAAATGGTTGGATTTATGAGTATTTGGCTTTAATTGCTATGATAGATTAAATGATTATATTTTGATTTATTAAATTAAATTAAATAAGATATTTATTAAATGCAATTGTTGAATTAAATGTGCAAACTTAATTTATGTGAAAGATAGATATTTTGAAAAGTTTTCTTTCAACAGTTTGTAAATAAATATCTAGAATTTTGATTTGGAGTTTGAAAATGTTCTCTTGAGTAATCATATAATTAGAACTGATTGATTAATTTTGATTGCATTACTGACCATCAATTAAGTCTTGTGACTTTGAGTTAATTGAAAATGCATTAAAATATTTTGGTTGTGCAATTATCATTCACGGGAATTGATTTTGGATTGCGGGGAAGAAAACTTTCACGATAGTTTTTTTGGAAAAGCTTCTTCTCTGTATTTTCTGGTTTAAAGTTTTGTAGACAGTGGTTTTCGAAGGAATCAGGGCTTTTGGGGAATAAACAATTGTAGCTTTACTGGTTCTGGCTTCTATCTTCATTGGATTCGAGTTAATAAACTAGGTTTTCCCCTTTTGTTTCACATATTCTTGAATAAAATTTATGAATAATATTATGCTTGAATTCCATTTACTTCGGAGAAATGTCTATGCTTGTTTGTGGAATAGGATAACTCAGCCAAACATGTATGCACAACAAAGGAAACAATTAGAATGAGTTTTCAAAATTAAAATGAAAACATAGCAAATCAAAGATAAGGAAAATTTGGAAGAATAAGATTACATTTTGTGATTCATCATATATTTTATACTTTACATAATTTGTTATTAGTCTTCGAATGGAAGTTGAGCTTGTATTTTACATTACTCTATAAGACTATATACCAACTAACACATGACTCACAGTTACAGAAGCAGTCTGTGGAGGAAGAGGATAGGATGAACCTATGAAGACTGCCCTCATAGCACATGCTTTTATAGAACATTTAACTTTTGTATAGATGAAATTGAGAATAAATTTTATCCAAATTTGGAGATTCAGTGAAATTGAATTTGACTTTTTGATTGAGATATTAATTGGAATGCATTTTGCAATGTCCACAATTACCATAATTTTTGGATTAGCATGTATTGAACTCTGTTATCATAATGAAATACCAATATGATAGAGATCAGTTAGAGAGATAGGAGTCCGATTTTGTTCTTTTATTGGAGGTAGATCTGATTTCCATAAACGACTTCATCTCATTAGATAGAGGCTTGTTATATCATGCCTTAATGTTAAATGATTAAAAATTGATATCTATTATGTGATAAATTGATAATAAAAAAATTGTAGTCATTTTAACTTCTTTTAATTCTAAGCTTTTTGTGTTACTTTGGTAGAAGCTATTCGCATCAACATCTGAATTTCTTATCCATTGATATAGGCAAAATTTGTATAACCTCCATAGCTGTAACCTTTTTTTGGTTGATTGCCGGCACTAATTACTTTAGTCGTTGCCCTGTGATTTTTATCCTGCTCCGTTCTAAATGGACGCCATAGTTTTGTGGAAACCCTTAGTCGTTTGAGTAGAATATGCATTAATTTCATTTGTATTAAAGTTCCTCTATAGCTCTTAACCGCCTCCTCCTCTCTTCTTATCATTAACCTACTGTCATGAATATAGTTCTATCTTTTTCTGTCTATTGAATGTTTTAGTTTTGGAAATTGCTTGTAATAAGAAAGAATAGACCATGTCTTAAGTTGGAAGTCTCTCTGATTCAATGGCCTCTCTATCTTTTTTTTAACTTTATCCATTTCTATCTTAGTGGAAGCTTGGATTGCTTGTTCACTCTGTTGCTATCGCTACTCTTCCTTTATCATTACCTGTTAGTAGATCGTAGAATTTCCTTGGGAACATCTGAATTCTCCCTTAATAACCTTACCTTGGGTTTTATAGAAT
>VDFB02290216.1:0-33893 GCA_007258455.2 Sequoia sempervirens | reverse complement strand
TCAGCCTCAAGTGCATAATCGGATTCATTTTCACTTTGAACCTCAACATCATCCTCACTCATGCCATGAGAACTCAAAGTGACATTGCAATAAAATAAAATAATTTTTATAAGTTTATAATTTTAAAATTAAAATTCAAACTATGAATAATGCAAGGGATTAGGACATCAAGATTTTCAATTTGTTTTTCTTACTTTAGGTCGCAACAAGTGCAAAGGCAAAGGATACACGAGTTATATATATTGCAAATATGACATGTCTATGGATTGAAATTTGAGATTCTATCAACAAAAGTCATGAAACTAATTCATTTTTTTTAAGTGTCATAAAATTCTACCTCTTGCTTGAGAAATACTTGCAACTTGGCATTACTCTTCTTTTTGCTCCTCAAGCCTCTTGCATTTCACTCTCATTTTGTTGATTTGTTTTTGAGTTGAAAAGAGAATTTGAGGTTGTTTTATAGGGTTTGTGGGGTTTAGGTGGGGCCCATAGGCCATTAGGGACGACCTTGAGCACACGAATCAAAAAGAAATTTGAGTTTTCTTTTTTAAATTATATTTTTTTGCCTACTTGGTTGTGGGAGATGCTTGGGCGTCCTTGAGATGGTTGAGAGACTCCTAGGAGTCCCCTAGACATCTTGGAGATGTTCTAGCAGTGTGTCCAAGGAGATGGAGGTGGTGGTGAGGGGTAGGGGGGTGTTTCCCCATAGTCCCCATGTTCTAAAGACGTCCTCATCCTAGAAATGAGTAGTTTTTTTTGGAGGGGTGGATGTGTCCCCGTGGAACACCGACACAAAATCATTGTTTATGAGGGAAAATTTTGAACTCCACTCAGTAATAAAAATCCAACTATCATTAGAGGGCCACTCGGATGATGTCACTCCAAACACCGCTAATGTATTTTTGGCTAAGCCAATGTGATTGATTTTTTGGTTTTCTGGGCACTGCCCATATGACTCTTAGGGTGTGCCTTTCTACCACCCACCTTTTTTGTGAATATGTAATTTAATCTTTATTATTAATATAGATTAATGCCTATTCATCAAAAAAAAGAAAAGAAAATCCAACTATCAGATTTTGAAGTAGTTGTTTATAAATATTAAGATGATCTAGTCAACCATGTAACTTTATTCTAGAAAATTGCCATTGGAGATAAAAAACCAAAATCATACATTGCAATTAGATTTGAATTATAGAGAATGTTGTTTGGATTGATTTACAAAAACAATTTTAGTGGGAATAATCCCATGCTCTTGTTTGCAATTAATAATCTAGTAGTGTTGCTGGAAAACAGGTACGACTATAGTTGCAACTTCAACATAAGGTTTTCTTATCCCACATTTTTTAACAAGATACGATCTTGCTAACATCTAAATACTCCAGCTGTCTGCTGAATCTGGCCGACTGATGATCTTGCTTGAGCATATTCTATCTGCACTGGAGGCTGAAAAGGATTCACTTGCATCAATTTTCGAATTATTCAGCACACAATTACATATTCTATCTGCAAAGGGGGCTGAAAAGGGTCCTTTTTCATATGTGGAGGCAGCTACAATACATTTACATACTAGTGTTGGAAATGCAAGAAAGTTTTCTCGATCTCTTCTTCAACCTGCACAGACTTATGTTAGCATCTCAATCATAATTTACCATGGATTTAATTTATTTAAAGCCCAGCATCATCAGTCACATTAAGAACCTTACCCTGTGCTGAATTTTGAAGCAGTTGCATTATCTATATCATGCTCCCCACCAATTTCATTATGCTGGACTGGACCAATGTTATTATCTGCAGCTGAATCACATTCGTCAGCATCGTCATTTGCATGGGTAGATAAAAGGGAATTCAATTCCAAGGACAGTGACTCCAAAACCATGTTCTCGTCCCTGTACCCATTTACTTCATTTTCACATAGAAGTTGTATGGCACCATCTTTTATTACAATCCACCTCATGAATGTTGACTTTATACGTATCCTATCACCGTCGCTAAGATTTTTCATAAATGGATGACTTCCTCTGTATATAAACACACACAGTCGATCACCTAAACTATTTTGCCTGTTGCCAAAAATGTTCATACGGTGACAAATCTCTCCATCTTCTCTTATTATGCTGATTATCAATGATCCATCATCGGCCAAGAAATCAAACATACGCTTGTTAAACTTGAGGTGCAGGCATAATAAAATTCCTGTGTATCTGATTCCATACTTATTTGGAGGCAGGGAAATCTGAACATACTCTGCTTCTTCACTTTGCCCTACCATTTTGGACTCCATTTTATATTTGAAGCACTTTGGAATTTTTTTCGCACCAAGACTAATTTCCTGCAAGCTGGGAATTTCCTGTGTTCCAGAGTTTATCAAACTGAAAACATTTGCATAGTTGTTTAAAAGTTGATATTAAAAAAAAAAATCTTCAAGAGAGATCAGACAGTAGCATACCTTGGTCCAGCAAAAAAAATTGATTATAGAGGCAGGACAATCATTCATATACAACTTCTCCAAAGATTGCAACTGTTCAGCTTTCTCCAGGCCTTTGAGATTGCTACACCCAGCTAAATTCAGTTCTTTTAATGATTTCAAACACCCCAGTCCTGGCAACTCAAATAGCTGCCCACAGTTGCATATGATCAGGATCTCCAGCTTTTCCAAATGGGACAAATTTCCTACTTTTCTTAATTGAGGACAGTCACCAACATCCACTTCTACCAGCCCTTGTGGAAGAATTGGCAGCTCCAGTAAATTTTGACAGTGATGTACGATCAACTTTGTCAGTCTAACAAGCAAACTGATACTTGATGGCAGTGAGAAGAATATATTGTGTTCCAAATTCAGGTATTCCAGCGACTGCAAATCTCCAATATTTTCTGTGAGACCACCTTCCTGAACTTTGCATTTCCCTGCTTCTAAGCTTACTAATGATTTAAGCCCCGAGAATTTTTCCTGAATCCTAGATATGCAAAAGCATTTGAAAAGATCCAGAATTCTCAGGTGTAAAAGATTTCTTAGATTTGGAAGTTCAACTAGTTTATAGCATTTTTTAAGTCTAAGGTTCTCTAGAGTTACAATATTGCCTAGCTCTTCTGGCAATTTTTGTATGCTTATGCAATAATGCATGTCCAGAGAGCGTAAAGATTTCAGCTCACCTATGGACCTAGGCAAACTTGTCAAACTACTGCAATACGCTAAGTCCAAAAAGATTAAAGATTTGAGCTCACCAATATCCCAGGGCAAAGCCTTTAACTCACAGCATCCATTCAGAAGTAGATATTCCAAGTTTATGAGGCTCCCAATTTGAGGAAGTTCCATTAGACTCCAACAATTGTTCATCACTATTTCTTTCAGACATACCAGGTTTCTAATTTCTGCTGGCAAGCAAGATATCCTTGTGCACTCTTTCATACTCAAACTAGACAAGCTTTTAAGTTCTCCTATTGATGGAGGCAAAGTGGTTAGACTCTGACATTCGCTGATGTCCAAAGAGATTAGATGTTTCAAGTGCCTTATAGACTCAGGCAGACATTTTAACATAAAGCATCTCAGTAAAATCAATTTTTTCAAATTTGCAGAAGGGAGATCAGGCAGTTCTTGTATTTCAGTTGATGATAGATCAAGCGTTTCAAGAAGTTTGAGCTCTCCAAGATGTCTAGGCAAGACTTTTATACTATAACAGCAAGATAAGTAAAGATGTTTAAGTGAAATGAGCTTTGTTACGCTGTGCAAAAGCTCTAAGTCCTCTGAACTGGACAGATCTAGGTATTTCAGCTGTTGTAGTAGATCAAAATAGGTTGGTATCCTTGACAATTTCTTGCAATCGTTTAGGTGGAGGGCTATGAGAGATGTGTGGTGTGATAGATTGGGAAATTCCTTGAGATGTTGGCAACGATTAAGGTTTAGCACCTTGAGACTTTTGGAAACCTGTCGAGACAATTAAGATGCTTAAGCATTTTCTGAAGAAAGCAGCAAATCAACTGCAAAGCATACATGCAAGATGGAAAAAATTACCTTTGGACGTGAACCTTGTCTCCACAGTGCTTTGATATCACTCCCACTCAAATCTAATATGGCTAGATGTTCCATATTCGAGTCCAGGCCCAGGCAATCCAAGCCAGTACACAATTCCATTTTCAGCCATCTTAAATGAGGAGATATTTTTTCAAAGCCACCAATGATGGTCATGCCAGTTAACCATAGTAGTTGTAGATTCTGCATTGATTCAAGACATTCTGAGTCCAAGACAGCATCTTCCACTTCCAGCTCTCCATCTAATATAAGACATCTAACACTTTTGGCCTCCTGATCAAAAGTATCCAACTAGAATTAGCACAAGAATAGTTATGCTTGTTTATGTTCTTCAAAGATAATACAGAGTATAAAGTTTCCAAGTAGATTTCTTTACCTGATGGCTTTTTAGCACTTGTTGCACTTCATCCAGCTTCCATAGGCGGCTGCGTTTGCCAGGCTCTTTGGATTCGCTTGCAACAATGGCCCTTCCCATGTCCCGTAGGTGATCATGCATCAAGAATTTTCCATCATCGCTTATTCTGATAAGGGACTTCAGTATCAAATTCATCACTGTTATATTTGGAGCCAAGTCTGAAGCTTCCCAAAATGTGATTGCAGTTTCAGTCTCTTTACCAATAAATATACAGGCTATATCCAGGAATATTTCCTTCTCGATAGAATTAAGACCTTCATAGCTAATTTTGAGTCTTCCATGGATGTTATCATACATGGCATTCTCCAACTGCTTTAATGCTTCCAGCCAAAGGTTTCTCTCTCGTTTATCATATAAGAAGCCCCCAAGCACCTCTAGTGAAAGTGGTAGTCCACCACAGCACTGCACAACCATGAGAGAAAGATCTTCAAATGCTTTATCAGGACTTGTCTGGAGAAAAGCATGCCAGCTGAATAATTGAAGAGCTTGATCATCAGGAATTCCCTCCAAATAATAGATTTCATCAGTCTTTTTACTACTCAATACATTCCTATCACGGGTTGTGACAATAATTCTGCTGCCTGGCGCAAACCAATCTCCTCTGATTGCATCCAACTGTGCAGGACTATCAACATCATCAAGAATAATTAGGGAACGGAGATATCTTAAACGATCTTTAATTAGAGCCTTGCCACGGGCATCATCATTTACTTGGTATTCTACCTTCAATAGATCCTTGAGTACTTGACCTTGTAATTGACTTATCCCATTGAATTGCTTTGATTTGAGGCGAACATCAGACACGAAACAGGCAGCTTCGAATTTGAGATAAATATCATTATAAACGGCCTTTGCAAGGCTGGTTTTCCCCACACCTCCCATACCACAGATTCCAACTGTTCTCAATCTCTCTTCCGAATTGATTCCAATCATTTTGATCACCTCAGCCTTCCGCTCTTCCATTCCGACAACAAATTCTGCAACATCTAATGGCACATAGTGCAACTTGTTAACTATGTCCTGGACCACAAGCTTCACCAGTTTTCCTTCATATCTGCAAATATATTCACACACAGCCATGGGTTTGAATGGATTCTTTTGAATGTAAGGTGTTTGTGTGCTTTGAAAGGTTCCTTGATTGGTGATTATTACCTGACTACAATGTCATGGAATTGGAAGATATGACTACTCATGGAAACAAAAGAGGGTTTCAGCATTGAATGTGACACGCAGCGTAAATGGCACAAAAAATAAAACAAATATAAATAGTATGAGTTTAAATACCTTTGAGTCATGTCAAGGGACCAGCCAGAGAAGGAGGAAACTGTAAACAGAGCACTCTTCCACTCTGCGATTGTATTCTCTGGATATCTGTCTTTATGCTTCTGAAAGGCCTGAGCAAATAGACCTTTATCAGGATATCGAACATCTGAGGGACTCACATCATAAAATAAAGGAATGATGAGCAATTCGGGAGAACTGCACATAAAGGTGAGCTCCCTAAGACACCAAACAGACTCTGCATAGTTGGCAGAGAAAACAGGGATCCGAATACTACTGCACTCAATGGCCCTTTTTATAACATAAGCAATGTCATCACCTGGCTGGATTTCATCAGTGTCTAGAAAAACATTTAATTTTGCCGTTGTTGTAAGTGAAGAATGCAAATGATCCACAAAACCTTTTCTCAAATCTCGTCCTCTGAAACTCAGAAAGACATCATATTTTTGGTTGGAAATAGAAGAAGCCATCATTATTTCCCCTGAAACATGGGCAGTTTCACTAACGGCATACTACGTCCATATGGGGTATCTTACGTGCAAGCAACCCAGCATCTGATCCAGCAGGGCTTAGAGACCTGTGTGCATCTAAGGAAAGAGTTTCATCTCTTTAAGTCTCACGAGTTCCTGCATATGACCCAAGTTCAAATAAGCCTGGTTTTGAGCCAGCCCTGAATGTACTTCTGATAGGAGTTTCACCTCAAGATATTCAGAGAGCCCATCCAATTGAATTCTGCAGATAAGTCAGTATAGAAAAAATCAAGTAACCTTCACTAGAAAGCACAAGTTAATGGCTTGGCGGCTTGGTCCAAACTGCTTTGGAAGAAAGTATTGTAATAAACAGGGCTTCGAGTTCAGCATACGCGGAATCAGTTGACTTCGACCATTTAGAATTTTTTATATCTTTCGAGTGTTCTTGCTGTGGCCACGTCGCCATGTAGGGGCTTGTTGTAATTGTTTTATGTTTTTAAAATATTTTTGCTTCCTTTGGATTGTTGTAGTGTAGTGTGATTCTTTCTATTCACATTTTTCCAGTGTTCCATGGGGAGCGCCCCCCTCCGTTCCCCTAAATTTAAGCGTTTTAGAGATTGGGACGTTTTGGGGATTTGGAGACGGTTGAGAAACATTCCCTTGTTGTCCCGCCATTTCCATCGGAATTTGGAAAACTTTGGGGGATGGGGAGATGTTAGGACGTCTTTGAGACGTGTCAGGGATGCCTAGCCATCTTTTGAGCGTTTTGGGGACCCCTAGGTGTCTCCCATGTTGGGGAGATGAAAAAAGTGTTTTTTAAAATCTTTAATTTTTTTTGAAGTTTGTGTCTTGGGCGTAGCCTTTAAGGCTTGTGGGACCCCTCTCCAAACACACTACCTCTACAAAACACTCTAACTCCTCTTTTTTCGCTCACATTTGCATATCATGTTTTTACAACACCTAGGTGACGAGGAGAGAAAACGGTGAGAAGAGTGGGTGAAAGAATGAGATTGAGGTGCTGCAAGTGCAAGAGGGGTGAGAAGGAGAAAGATATTATGATGTCATATTTTCGATATAATAGAGATCTCAAATTTGACAATTTTATTTGTAAAATTTTATTTACTTTTAGTCTTTTAGTAATAGTATTCAAGTATTTAAAATGTTAGTATTTGCAATTTTGCTATTTTACTAATTTTCCAAAGTTTAATTTGAAATTTAATTCTTAAACATCTTTTTATAACTAGTTTTTCAAGTACTATATGTATATCAACACCACCCCTCGCCTTCGTCCCCCCGTTGTCCCCAAACTTAGACCCTTTGTCCCTTGTCCTTGAAACTCATCCTCAACAGGGACACGTCCCCATTAGGAAACTCTGTGAAACACTACTTTTATCTTTGGATGCATTACTAGCACTTGCATGAGAAGAAGATGCAGGGTTAAGTCTTGGTTGTTAGTTAAAAGTTTGATTGCAAATGTAAGGTTAGAAATATTTTAATTTTTTGGACGTCATTTTTTCGATGTGATAACATTTCAGTGAACTATGCTTTCATTTAATAGATAACATCAAAAACATTTTTAAATGGAAAAAACAGAACAAATAAATGATAATGCTCCATGCATATTCCAAAAAAAAACTAACCTCAATATTTTTCACAAATTGTGTTGTTTTGTCCACAAATTGATTAATACAAGTATAATTGAATTGATTTAATTAATTATTATTTTGTTGTCAAGCATTATGAGAAATCACATTAATAGGTTCTCCATTGGCCATACTGTCTTTGCTATGTTTAAAACTCTTAGTAATGTCAATAGCTCTTGCGTTTATAAGTGCAATCACTCTGACCATAATACCTCACAATCTTGAGAAAGATAAAAAGAAGCATTTCGAGGAATATCAGTTAATCTTTGGAGGTGAGATCTTGATAGGATCGCTTGCAATTGCCATATGTAGTGACTTGCACAAACATTTACTTGAATGAGAGTTGACATATGGAAATAGGGAGAAGAATATAATCAAATAGCACAGATAAGGATGCAGGTGAAATATATGTAGGATAAGAAAAATTAGTGGAGATTATTAGTGGTGACAAGATACAGATAATATAAAAAATACATGAAGATTTAAATTTCCAAATGTGAAGTGACCAATATATATGGTTAGAAATAGTGATCGGTAAACAACAAACCATAAATTGTTTCATGGTTACCTATTTGTGGTGTAAGACAGGTTTATGACTCAAACTACATCACAATGAATATAGCTTATCAACTAATAAATGATAATATAGACATTTATTTATATTAAAAACTAAAAATTGTATTGTAATATTTTATATAAAAATAAAAATAAAAATAAAAATAAAAAATAACGAGCAATAACAAGTTAATGATTTATGAAGTTTTAGGTGTACATTATATTTTTGCTAACTGTTACAAATTTAAAAAAAAGATAGCCTTTTCCTAGTGATTAAACTATTTTTCAACATTAAGACTATTGGGTCTTGAAATCACTACTCACACTTCTAGAGGAATTTGTCTAGTTCAAAGCTAATGATTTGTCGTTCTTGAGGGTTGAAAAATATACTTGTTAAGAAAGAGTGTGAAGGATAATAGGTCAATTGCTAAAAGTGAGTGAATTCCCCTTTGTTTTGGGCTCAACTAAACCTATGAGGGTATTCTTAGAGGTGACCTTAAATCAAAATAGAAAATATGATAAAGAGTTTGCATTAGTACACCCAAATGTAAATTTTGATCCCAAATTTTGTTACTAGATCACCTCATTTAAACGAATTCACATATACAAAATCATGATTCTCTTAAGATGAATACTTTGGAGTTATGTTTTAGATATTCCCTAGGCATAATAATGAATCATGAAATACACAAAAACACTAATTTTATTCCTAAGCTACTAGCTATATATTTGATTCATTTGAAGCATAAGGAGAGTAAAAAATTTCAAGACTAAGGCCTTATTTGGGATATAGAGTCACATTCAACCATTAGAAATGATAAATAAAAAATTATAGCCAAGGTATGATATTTAGCAATCAAATCTACTTAATAATCCTTCTCCAAATTTGTAAACATTCATATGTAACAAGAAAGAGACCATTACAAAATATAATTCATAGTGAATTAAAGTGTCGTGACACTTGTCAAATTCATGTTACGATAAAACCAACAAATGTGGTGAGAGAAAATTTTATAGGAATGAGGGTTTGACACAATTTTTTACTTAGAAGTCTTCTAAAATTCCAACAACTAGCCAAGGAGACACTTGATTACAAAATATTTACTTCAAATAGTTATCTCTTTGCAACTTTTAGAATGGAAGATTCTAGAAGATGAATGAATTAATAAATTTTGGAACTCTAGAGAGCCCTTAGCATTGTGGTGAGTGAAAACAATGAATGACTAATATTTTTATAGATGAAGTTATTGCTTTTATAGTCTTCATGCAAGTTGTAGCTAAAGGGTGGGAGGTGCCAATATAGTAGAAACCCCCCAAAATTTGTGATTAATATAAGAGGGCATGCAAATATGTATAAAACTTGAAAATTCTCTAATTGGTATGATATAGATGATGATTATACCTATCAGGGGCCTTTTATCCTTGAACTACACTTCAAATCATGGCTTGACATATCTTGTTGTATGTGAAGTGCATGGAGGGAAGCTCCTCTTTAATCTATAAATGTCCTTTGTATTAATGTTTATTAGATCCTAAAATGTAAGGGTATGGGAAAAGCCTTTAAAAAATTATAGAGATATTCATTAAAAATGGACACCATTACTCTTGGTAGATAAAATGTTTTAGAGTTGGAGCTCGGGGAGGTGAAATCATGTGCAAGGATAGGGTTTTTCATTTAAGATGAGCTATTGGCGGGATTTTCAATAACTTTGAATCATGTTGAAGATTCAATATGTCCTTGGACCATGGAAAGTTTCAACACTACAATATTTCATCTTCTTTTCTTTTGTCTCATCAAGCTTTTGGGGAGTTCACAAACTCACGAGCTTCCCAACATATACAACTTCACCCTTCTTTTGTTGGCTTTTTGGTGACTTCACAAAGTTATGAACCTGTTAATTTTTTAAACATGGATTTTTCTTATTGACATTTGGGTAAGTTTTCAAACTCACGAATTGACTAACATACTAAACATTAACACCTTATTCTATGGAGTTTCAAGGAGTTCGTTAACTCACAAGCTTTTGAAAAAATTGAACTTAATCAAATTTTCACTTGTGAAGAAAATGAAGGGGAGGTAAGGACTTAGATATATGTTGTGAACTTATCAAATTGGATCCCAACTAAAACCATCTTAGAACAGTTATTAGTAGTGAGTCAAATAAGGTCTAGACACACAAATGAGATAAGACAATTTTTTTTTGGCATTGTTAGGCTAAGTCCAAGAAAGATAAAAAAAAATATTAAAATAACAATTGATTAAAAATAGGTTTACGTATCTTAAAAAGACTCATGGAACACCAATTCTAAAGAATTAAGAAAAACTAAATGGACTAAAAATGTTGGATAATCAAGGTGAAATTTGCAGCAATATGAACTTAAGAACGTGTTTGCTTGAATTTAAAATTATGTATTCAAGATTACCAATAATGTCCAGTATATGATTAGTAATTCCAATAATGAAAGAAAAACAAAAATACCACAAGTGACACAAGATATACGTAGATAAACCCTTGCAGGAAAAAACTCCACACTCAAAGAGATGCAATGTTTGTATTAATATTAAAATGAAATACATCAATACAACACTCCACTTTGAATCTTGGTAGCATTTCATTACTTTGACAAGTTGCAAATAGGCTTATGAAACCACCATCTAAATGCTCCAATATATAGAAGTTTGTGGGAGAGAATACCACTTGTGGTATCCTAAAACAACAAGAAAAACCACCTAGAAAAACCCATACCCCTTTTAGTGAACAACCCATAAACATGTTAAACATTATTAAATATTCACATGGCCTTCACATGGGTGCCTAACCCATAGCCATTCAGAATTGGTCAATACTGAGTGCTCCATTACTCTTCGACAGCTCCGATGGCTCATACCCAAAATATGCAAACTTGGGCGTTCGACTCAGGATAACATGCACAACATGCAAATTAATATGCAAGATCATGCACTTCTAGGTGGCCCCCACCTAGAAAGTGGACACCCAAAAGGAATATTCTCTCGGAATGCTATGTAACCGTCACCATAGTGGGTCCATCTCTATGAATGTAATTACAATTTGTGATAGGAAAATAAATATTAAATAATTTACCTCTCATGTCCTCTAGGACACTTTCCAAAGAACATGGACACATAATATCAACTTAGGATAGCAATTATAATATCACCTATCCTAACATTCCCCCACTTGACATTATACATTGCAATTATGTATCCATGAGATACATTACAATTATAATCAAGTACAGTGATCAAGGTCCATGGCCTTCCTACACCAAGAGAACTTATCTGTGGTCATTGGCTTCGTGAGAGAATTTGCAACATTATCCAAAGTGTCAACGTTCCTAAGCAAGACCTTACCATTCTTAACCCTTTCTCACACAAAGTGATACTGAACATCAACATGCTTAGTACAAGCATGATACATAGGATTTTTGGCCAAACATATGGCACTCTAGCTGTCACATCCAATCCTCACTATCTTGTAGTCAAAACCAATGTAATTACCAAGTATTTATAACCAAACCACCTCCTTAGAGGCATGTGAAGTAGCCATATACTATGCTTTGGTGGTGGAAAATGCAACCATAGGTTGTGTTTTGTTCATCCAACTCACCATACCTCGAAACAAAGTAAAAACATAGCCACTAATGGACCTTCAACTATCCAAGTCACCTACCCAATCTACATCAACAAAACCCTACATGTCTAATGACTTAACTACATCATCAGTACCATGATATTGATAAACCAAATACTAATCAAAAGTACCACACAAATATCTAAACACCCTTTTAAAAAAAGTCTAATGCTTTCTACCAGGGTTAGACATAAACCTACTTCTAATGCTTTCTACCAGGGTTAGACATAAACCTGCTCAAAACTTTGATTGCTAGGGCTATATCTGGTCTAGTGCAAACCATTGCATACATCAAACTACCAACAATACTAGCTTAAGAAACTTTAGACATCTCTTCAAAATCATCATCAAAATTAGGATACATGTCTAAACTCAACTTAGTTCCGACCGAAAAATGGAATATTTATTGGTTTATAGTCATGCATACTAAACCTTTCCAAAATAGTATCAACATTTTACTCTGACTTAACCAAAGCTTTCTATGAAATCAATCCCTAGTGATTTCCATCCCAAAAATATATTTAGTAGCCCTAAATCGTTAATATCAAATGTGGCAGAAAGCTAAATCTTAAGCTCCCTAATCATCACCTTGTTGTTAGCAATAAACAACATATCATCAACATACAAGACAATAATTAAGATTTGAACATCAATCACCTTAATATAAACACAATGATCCTCCCTACTCCTAAGAAAACCCAACTTCGATGCAAAGGCATTGAGGCTTAGGAGGATATCGAACATGTAAGGGATACACACCATAAAACAAAGGAATGATAAGCAAGTCGAGAGAACTGCACATAAGGACGAGCTCCTTAAGACACCAAGAAAACTTTGCATAGTTGGCAGAGAGAATCGAGACCCGAATACTATTGTGCACTCAATAGCCCTTTTATATCATAAGAAATTTCATCACTCGGCTGGATTTCCTTAGTATGTAGAAAAACATTTAATTTTGCACTTGTGAGTGAAGAGTGTAAATGGTCTACAAAACCTTTTCTTACGTCTGGCCCTTTGAAACTCAGAAAGGCATCATATCTCTGATTAAAAATGGATGAAGCCATCACTACAACTCCTGAAACAGGAGAAGAATCACGAATGGTTTTCCTTGGTTAATTTGGATTGTATTCCATTCAAATGATCCAACCTCATGTTTCAAATCATAGTGAACTTGGATAGCTGGTCCAAGTTTCTATCGAAGATAGTGGTGTAATTCAAAGCCTTCAAATTTCATCACTGGTTTAGTTGACTGAGAATTTAGAATCTTTTTCTATTAGGTATGACCACCAAGGAGACGCGTTTTCTTCTTCATTATTGTCAAACATCCAATTTGAGTTATCGTAGGGCATTTTTTTGCTATAACACTTTGACCACAATGTGCAATACATAGAGGTAGGGAGATTGGATGCATTAACATGAATTGGAGAAAAACTTGTTATTCTTGTTGAATACAGAAAAGACATACATATGTAGGCTCCTCTATGACCTATGTATTGGAATGCAAAAGGTTGCTTATGATCAAATATTGTTGATCTTATGTTATTTTAGTATTAATTGTAGATGGAAAGTAAGAAGATTCTTTTAAAATGGGGTTCATCTCATAATGCAATGATTAAGTGGTGGAATTGTTGTGGTCAGCAGGGTTCAAGTCTTCATTGGGCTATTGTGATAGCAAACACTATATCTTTGCTGATCCAATGTGCTTGCAGGGTTGAATCATAGTCCCCAATTTGTGGCCCCTTTGTTTCATATCTCCAGTCTAAAAAAACATTTACGAATTAAAAAAAAGATTCTTCTAAAATATCACCCAATTGAATGGAAGAACATTTAGTAGAAATTTTGCATTTCGTGAATATAAAATATGTAAGTAATTATATTATATTTATTGACTAGAAACTTCTTTTTAATACGTATAAATAATCAAGATAAAAGATGCAAAGTTCAATATTTAATGATAATGTTCTTGAATATATTTGTCTAATTTGAATGGCCTCCACATAGCATCACAACCATTAGACTAAGGACGAAAACAAAGTAATGTAACCTTAAAATCCCTAAAAGTAAAGGCACCGTGCTTGTAGATATGCTTATGCTTTCCTATATACAAAATTAGAGAGAATTTTAAGATTTCTACATAAAGTTACCATGATGAAAAATGGATAATGAACTTGTTGACAAATTTATGAGAGATCACCATCTATCATGTAAGAAATCAAACCCTTATACTTTTATGACATGACCATGCTCTAGTGAATCCAAGTCCTTGAATCAAATAATTCATTTGTTAGCAATACAATGTATTCACATACTTGAATAGACGTTTTGGAATCAAAGATGACAATATGAATCATTCTAATAAATGTGAGATAAAGGTTATGGGAACATGGTGATCATTTAGATGCATGAACTTAATAACAACTTTTTAGTAATTGTTTTCTTTATTTGAATCAATAATTTGACAAGATCAAAGTTTAGGGATTGTATGTGATAGACATGCATAGAAATTAACACTTTGGTCCAATGATCCACACTTTAACATGCTCCGAGAATAAATGTAAAATAAGGGAAAATGCTTACAAGTTTTGATGGTCACTTTGTTGTTGGTCTAGATTTTGGTACCTAATTTTTTTTCCAAATTAGTATTAGTATATAATAATAGCTCTTTGGAAGTGAAAAATTTATTGAAGATGGTGCAAAGAAATTAATGAACAATAATAACTTGAAGTCAAATGTTAATTTTTTTAATTTGTAAAAATTATTTATAACAAAGGGAAAGTATTATACTTTTCAATTTGTGGGTAAGTGTAAGATGTTGGGTCAGTTTCTTTTGGCTAATAAGTGAGTCTTTTTCCTAAAAATTAAAGTTTGTCATAGTTGAAGTAAAAGTTTGAATCATTTACTCATTGAATATTAATATGATTCAAAAATATTAAATGTAGAATTTTGTCTCTAGCTTTCAAATATGTAATTTATTCTAATATTGAGATGATAATAGTTGGTTTTGTATATAATGTACAAGATTTTTTTTTTAAATTCTATGTTTTGAGTCAAAACACACACATGAATGACTAACATAATTTGACTTAAATAAAAATACTTGTCTAATTATCTTTGGGGAAATATGTGTATTATGGTGAAGTTTGGTCAAAATATTTTTTAATATTACTTTTAACTAATCTCTTATTAGCCCTAATTTTATTTTTGAAAATCTTATATGTAGAGTCAACATAACTTGAACTAAACTAATCATACTAATTTTTTTATTGTGTAGACAATGATGTCCTCCTACATGATTTTTTTTAAGTTTAAAAATAAAAAGTTATTGAAAAAGTAATATGTATATCATTTCAAATTTATGAATTACTTTCCTTAATGATTAATTAATAAATAGAAAAAATGTTCAATATAGTAAAAAACATTATATATTTAAAAGCTAGACAATGTCATTTATAATGAATTTTAATACTATCCATTTTTTTTATAAAAAGAGGTTGTTAGCTATATTGTTAAAGTTCAATTTTACTCTTGTTGTTATTATGACAATGTATTTGCAAGTTCAAGATTGAGGGTTGGGATTCTAAGTCTTTTCTAAGCTTAAGACCAAACCAAAAAGTAGGTTAATTTTCAATTTTATAAAACACGTGCCTTCTTTAAAATGGATACCTATTTCAAAAGAATGAGTACACATTTTGAAAAAATGGGTACCGATTTTTAATGTATGTTATTTTCCTATTTTTAGTAAAACATACTATCATTGCATCTCTTCAACATTTTATTTTATAGACCTACAACTCAACAATCACTAACTTTTTATTTTTTATTTTTTATGTAGGTGCCACTTACAATCTCTTGGTAAACCATATTATATTCAATTTTTAAAAGATTAAATCATAGAAAGCTTTTTCAAGAAGTATACGAGTTATTTTGAAAAGGAATCAAGTAAGACGATATTTTTAAAGGAATCAAGCATATGTGATATATCAATAAAGGATCAATTATGGGATTACATCTTAATGAGAGATTCATCTAAAAATGGATTAGATGTTATTTTTTAATTTTATCAAGAGGGTTTTCTAATTATGAGATCAAATAAATGTCAAGAAAAGAAGAAAGAATCTTATGATATTTGAAGAAATTGAAACACATCAAGAGAAGGAGGCAAAATAACAAAGAGATAGGAGAGTGAAGATTTAAGAAATGAAGAATAGTGAAGCATCAAATTTGATGAAAGTTGAAGAAAAGAACAATAAAGCGATTAATATGGATGAGGTATATGTAGATTAGGAAATGTGAAAACGGTGAATGTGGAAGAGTTCAATGTTGGTGTATGCTTTTATTTTTTAGTGGGCTAATTTTTTTTCCCTTAGTCATAAGTTTTTCCTAGGTACACTTTTATTAATTTTGCTTAGGATACTAAAGTGAGTTTATTATTTAATAACTAGGAGCTAAGGTGATGAGTTGTCCCCATCCTTAAAAGGTGGACCATTTACTATTTTCATCACTTTATTTAATATTGGTGGTTATTGGTGGTCAATTTCTATTGGTTGATTTTCCACCTCCATCCTCTCCTTTGTTTTATAAAAACTCACTAATTGGCTTGTATTTCGCATTTTGGAAGCTCTTAATGCATTTTTGTCATTCTAACATTGCATATCTCTCACAGTCACTAGTTTACATTGTTTATGTTTTTTTAGTTTATGCAGCTTATAATTTTTCTTATAAAGTTATTTAGGTTATAAATCTATTTCAAATTTCTAACATAGTACCCTAGCTATATTTTTGATAACTTTGAGTTCATAGATTCTTAATTGAGAGTTTTAGTTTTTCATGTAATATCTTGTAAAATCATGTATGCTCTTCTTGTGCATTTTGAATGATCTTAAGAATAAAAAAGGGTTTATAAAGATCTCATAACCTCCTCATATTGCATATGCGTTTGTGAGATATGATTAACTACAAAATTTTTGGTTATATTGGCAATAATTTTTATTGTTCCAATGCATCCAAGAGGCTTGAGAAAGTCAAGATTGGATTTCATTTCATCTAATTTGGAGATCATTTAACATATTTTCAAGTTAGGGTTTGAAGCTCAGATCTAGTGAACAACTTGTTACAAGATTTTTTTTGACTCAAATGGAGCTTTCATTGCATTTAAGAGGTTGAAGAGATGAATTTTGACATAAAATTTTCCCATATTTAGTGTCGAGAGGAGTTATTGAGACAATTTTTTTTTTCCCAGGAGGTCATATGAACCCCTAGGTCATAGTCATACACACTATAAAAAATTCACAAAAAATATTAATTTTTTAGCACTTTATTAAGCGCTTTCATTAGCACTTGGGCTTAATAGCTTGTGGCCTTAAAGGCTACCCATAGAGCTGTAAAAATTGCAAACTTTAATAACTGCTAAGTGGGTTGTTTCACAGTTAAACCACCTACAATTTACTGCAAACCGAGACAACAGTTAAAACAAATAGCATCAATTCAAACCTTAACTAGGATATCTCCACCCAAAGTACACCTATTCACCACCAATTTACTGCCTGGGGGCCACTAGGGTCCTCCCTATAGGCCAAATTGGGCCTTTTTTCAAACTTACACAAATGTTGCATCAATTATTAGATTTGGTGAATGAGATATTGACACAAAGCTAGAGATGAGTAGTTTCTATTCACAAAGGCATTGAAAATAATTTTTTCCATCTTTTGCTAAGTATTTTTGGTTGAAGTTGTTTGTTGAAAATTTCTTTTATAGACCATAACTTTTTTCCAAGAGCTCAATTTTTTGGAAACGAATAGGCATTGGAAAGGTATTGAAGAGCAATATACAACTATGTAATGCTAAATTTTATAGATTTTATCTCAAGTTTTAGAATTTTTAATTATGTTCATTATGGGCCTATTGAGAATTATATCTTGGAAAAAGTTTTGTAAATGCACTAAACTATAAAGTTCCAACCTTGTGATATTAGGGGGGTTGATTTTTGATACTAGTGAAAAGGGTGGGAGTGTATTGATGTTCTTGTGTTCTCTTTCTTTCAACACAACATTTTGTATTTCTTCATCATGGCTCAAACAAAAGTTCCCATTCCAATTAAATACAAAAATTTTGAGTCGAAATATCAAATGAAAAATCACTTAAGAAGTCTTGGTTTGCATAGGATAACAATGGGACGAAATTGATTTTGCTAAAGATGAATAAAATCCTAAGTGGTTCAATAGATGTGATGAAGCATATGAAGCATTATGTTTTTCTATTTCCCTTGATTTTCTCTTTCATATTGAATATTTGGATATACCAAATGAAATATGGACTAAGTTAGAAACTCTATTTGGCACTCAAGATTCTATAAGGGGTCATATGTTGGAAAATGAGTTAATCAATCTAGGTCTAGGAAACTTTTGTCACAATTTATTATTTCTTCATAAAATTGAAATATGTATGGCCACAATTAAAGCAATGTGGAATTGAAAAGAAATATGAACAATTGATTCTTGGCATTCTCTCTAAGTTGAGTTCTAAATATTCATTATTTGTTTATACCTTCTATGCTACTAAAGATGCACTTGGGTCTCAATTCACCATGCCATCTTTGGATGATTTTGCCACTTCTCTCACACTAGAGCAAGATAAGCTGATCTAGATGGGCACTCTAAAGTCTTTTAAGTCACATTCCTTGCCTTCCAACTATGGCACACAAGAATAGTGAGGAAAAAATAGTAATAACAAGGATAATAAACAAAAGAATAACAAAAAGAAGAAGGATCATAAATCATTTTCCCCAAAAGCAACTAATGATACCTCATCTTCAAAATGTGAAAAGTATAAGAAATAGAAGGTAATATGGGCCTATTATAAAAGACCCCCGATCATGATGAGCA
Source organism: Sequoia sempervirens (assembly GCA_007258455.2). NCBI lineage: Eukaryota > Viridiplantae > Streptophyta > Pinopsida > Cupressales > Cupressaceae > Sequoia > Sequoia sempervirens. The sequence goes on along the minus strand of VDFB02290216.1, from coordinate 14,968 downwards.
TACATGTTTGAAGAAACAAGCTGATCACTTGACACACATTCTTGAAAAGAATAATCTCAACATTTCTGAATCAATAAAATAGAGTTCAAATGATCCGTAATTAGAGTTTACAAAATTAACTTGTAAATTAAATCTAATTACAGTAATTTCTCGATCTAATACATAATTGTGTGATTATGCTTTTTAACCGTTGAAAATTACAAAATAAGTAATTAGAAATTCAAATACTGAATTTAAACTAGAGAGAAAATTGAGACAAAAGAGAAGAATGAGACAAAGAAATAGAAGGATCACAACGCGCAAATTGATATCGGAGTTCGTCCAATGTGGACTACATCTCCGGGTCCGCTTCTCAATGCTGGGACCACTTTATTGATATCGCCAAGCAAAATTATGCTTTGTTACAATACCCAAGCTCCAACAACCTACAATAATCTCTCCACAATCTCTCACTCTTTTACAATTTTTGGTGTACAAAAACACCTTGTAAATTCTCCTCCAAAGAATTATTTCTCCCAAAATGAACTTGAATAATTCTCCCTATTACAATTCTCTCCAAGAAAATTCTCGTACAAAATTCTCCACTCAATTCCCAAGTCCTAAATTCCCCCCTTTTTATACATAATTTTCCCATATGGGGTTAAACCACCATATTTAATAAAATAAACCCCTTACAACAAATTTGACTTATTTTTACAAATAAAACAATAATCTCAACCATTACCCCCTTAAAAGAACAAATTCTTCCATTCGGGTTCCATATTGTTTATTTATTTTTGTCTTTTCTCATAGGAAAGCCATTTAGAGGTTGATTAGTTTTAATATTAGTTTTAAAAATTATAATAAAACCAAACTGTCTCCCGTATATTCATGGCCCTCATAATTTCAGGCTGTAAAAATCATAAGGGATTAAATTTGTTTTAAGTTTGGAGGTTAATGTTAATTTTAGATTTAAAATATATTTTATGATATTTCAAGCCCTTAAAAATCTCCCTTAAAATCTTTTAAAATCCTCTAAAAATATTTTAATATCCTTAAAAATCTCTAAGACCCCTTAAAAATCTCGTAGTATGGGATTTTAAAACTTAAAAGATTTAATAATTTAAATTTAAGGGAATTTAGCTTTTAAATTATATTTTAAATAGTCATGTCCTCATTTTTTCCACGTCATCATTCTTGCCACGTCATCATTCCTGCCACATCATCATGGTCAACCCTCAACTTTGACCGACCATAACTTTCACATACGGACTCAGATTTGGTCCGTTCAAAATGTGTTAGAAAGCTCTTGACAAGATCTTTGACATGGTAAATATGGAGAATGTGGAACAATTCAATTTTTGATTACAAGTATCCACCTGGATCATCAAATGAGGGATCTCACAAGGCTAAAGATAAAATTAAAGGGAAAGGAAAGGGAAAGAAACTTGTAGCATTTGCTTCTTCACCATCCACTTGGGTTGTTGATTCATGTGTCTAACACCACATGGCTTCACCTAAGGATGAACTTTCATCTTTGTAGAACCATGTACTATGCCTTCCATTGTGATGAGTGATGAAATTCCAATAGAGGTGTGTGGGAGAGGATCACTTGATATGGGATATGACACATTTTAGGATGTTCGTTATGTTCCCTCATTATCAACTAATCTCTTATTGGTATATCAAATCAATAAAACATGTTCAAGAAAGTGAGTTGAGTTTTCTCTTGATTTAGTGGTAATTCGTGAGTTACATCATGATTCTATAGTTGTAGTTGGGAGAGAAGAATTTTAGTCTCAAATTTATTTGTTCTCTCACTTTGTTCCTCATCCACATTCGTCTATTTTACTCACTCATTCTGATGAAGTGAGCAATTTGCGAAATCAATGATTTGGCCACTTGAACTGTACCACTACTTGCAATAGCTTAGTCAATAAGTCATGGTTATAGGATTTCATATAATTTATTTTTATAATTCTATTTTTCATGGATGCATTCTTGAAAAACATACAAAAGAGAAATTTGACAAAGTAAAGCTTGAAGAACCTCATAGATTTTGGAGTTGGCACATAGTGACTTGGTTGGTTCATTTTCATAGCTATGCCTTAGTAGAGCTTGATATGATTTGACCTTCATTGATGAATTTTCCAAGTACACTTTCATGTATTTTCTCAAACAAAAGTTTGAAGTCTTTGATTCATTCTTAAAATTCAAGGCATTTGTAGAGAAACAAACTAGGAAATCCATCAAAATTCCACATACAAATAATGGGGGGGGGAATGTCAACCAAAGGTTTGAGTAGTATTGTGATTTAGAAGGTATTGATTTGCAACATACAATTCTCTATAGTTCTCAGTACAATGAAGTTGTAGAATGAAAGAATAGGTCTTCGAAAGAGACGACTAATTGTATGATTCACTTCAAGTATTTAGTACCATATTTCTAAGCCGAATCCATTAACTGTGCATGTTATATTGAGTCTAATTGAGTTCCTAATAAATTTATGAAGGGGATAAATCCTTTTCAAGATTGCTATGTTCGAAAACCATCAGTTAAGAAATTTCCAAGTGTTTGGTTACTGTGCATGGGCCCATAATCTAGTAGAGAAATGCAAGGATATGGATCCATAAATAAATCCTTGTATATTTATTGGATACCCAAATGATGTCAAAGGATATGAGATTCTACATCCTACCACTCATGAGTTGTTCATTGAGAAGAGTTTTCTTTGAGGAGAGCCCTTTAAATTCTTCTCTCGACATTTCTCTATACACTATCAGATTGGAGACCTTACATTATAATGATAGTTCTTTAGATGATCATAATCCTTCTAATTTTGATGAGTCTTCTTCCTCCACTTCAAATGATGATAGTGATAATGGGGGTTCATATAGCCTTCCTTTAGAGGTTTATGATTCTTATCTTGAATCTCCACCTTCTCTAGTTGTAGGGCCTCTTTGGGCTCATCCTACATTGCAAATAGTAGGGGATTAGGCATGGCATCCTTTAATCACAAAAGAAAAAAGATCACAATTTCAAGAGGCTCGAAATCTCTTCCTTGCTAAAGATTTTGATCCATAGTCCTTTTGGGAAGCTTCTAGTGTTCCTGAGTGGGATACAACTATGTAGGAAGAGTTCAATTCCTTGTAGAGGAACCGCACTTGGAATCTTGTCCCTCTTCCTAAGGGAAGAAAAATTGTTTGATGCAAGTGGATCTATCTAAAAAAAATTGTAGTAGATGGGTCAATTGATAAGCATAAGGATCTCGTGGTTACAAAAGAATTCTTCCACATTCCTAGGATTTTCTACTCTGAGACTTTTACATTAGTCACCAAAATGAATCCCATCTGACTTGTCTTTGCTATTGTTGTAGCTCATAAATAAGAAGTTCATTAGATGGATGTGAAGAGTTTTTTTATTCATAGTGATCTTCAGGAAGAAATATACATGGAGCAACCATAGGGGTTTGTACAAGATCCTCCACTTATTTTTTTGTCTTTGGAAGTTTCCCTATGGCCTCAAATAGGACTCTTAAGATTGGTATACCAAGATGAACTCCTCCCTTTTGAAGTTTGGGTTCACTCAGTGTTATTCAAATCATAATGTCTATATTATATAGGAGGATGATAATAACACATTCCTATTCTCTATCTCAATGAATTGTTGATCACATGAAGTCACTCATCCACCATTCAAGTAGTAAAAACTACCCTCCATGATTGATTTTTTGATGTCAGACTTGGGCTTATTGTACTACTTCTTGGGGATTGAGATCACCTAGTCTTCTTTAGGTATCTCTTACATAACCTAAGTGCACACATGATATTCTCCATATGTTTTACATGGTTGATTGTAAGCCCATTTCAACTCTATTTCTATTGGGGGTCAAACTTGAGGCTAAGTGTTCTTCACCTTTGTTGGATGGTACTTTGTATTGAAAACTTGTTGGTAGTATCATCTATCTAACTCACACAAGACTCAACATTTCATATGTGGTAGGAATGGTCTCTCAATTCAAAACAAGAGCCACATGAGCTGCACTAGAAATGAACTAAGTGGATACTTCACTACATTAAGGATTCTCACAATTATAGGATTTATTATACAATGGGTGTGGATTTTGACTTGGTGGGAAACACAAATTTAGATTGGGCAGACGATTCTCAAGATCACAAGTCTACTTTAGAGTATTTATTCTCCCTTGGTTATGGTCCAGTTTGTTGGTTGAGCAAGAAGAATTTTTTTATTGCTCTTTCATCTACAAAGGTTGAGTATCGAGGAGTATTTAGTGCTACTATTGAGGCCATTTGGATTTAAAAAATTCTCACTAAGTTTGGAATTCCCTTTTGAAATCCCACAATCATATTTTGTGGGAACTAGAGTGTGATACAAATCTCATAATTTGGTCCACCATAAGTGGACCAAACACATTAAGATACACATGTACTATATTTAGGAGTTGATTCATGAGTAGATCATTGATCTCAAGTATTGTCAAACATAAAATCAAGTTGCAGAAATCTTCACCAAACCCTTCACTGAGAGAAAATCCTTCATTTGTGAGCCTTTTTTGGGGTTTAGTTGGTGTTCTCTTTGGGGGGCCTACATAGTCTTTATCTTCTTCTCTCTCTATTCTAGGGGTATTCTCTCTCTACTTGTGGAGGGCTTCTTATTCTTTGGGGGGGATTTTATATGTACATGAGTACCTAACATGACCTCATTCAATGGGACTTATCATCTCTTACATCCTCCTGAGTTACAATTAAGGGGGGTTTTGGTGTAGGTTTTTTATTTTTCTAGTGGGTTAATTTATTTTCCATTAATAGGTTTTTCCTACACTTCTATTAAGTTTTTTTAGGATAATAAAGTGAATTTATTATTTAAAAATTAGAAGATAACGTGATGAGGTGTTGTCATCATTAAAAGGTGGAGCATTTAATATTTTCATCATTTTATTTAATATTGGTGGTTATTGGTGGTCAATTCCTATTGGTTGATTTGCCACCTCCATCCTCTCCTTAGTTCTATATAAACTCACTACCTAACTTGTATTTGGCATATTGGAAGCTTTTAATGCATTTCTATCATTTTGACATTACATATCTCTTAGAGTCATTGATTTGCATTGTTTATGTTTTTCCAATTTATGTAGCTTAGAATTCCTCTTATAAAGTTATTTGGGCTATCAATCTATTTTAGATTTCTAGTTCATTCAACAATACAAAAATGTGATTATAAAAATAAATGTAGTTAAGTTTTCAATTGCACTTAATGACAATGGAATTAGTTATTTAAATAAAGTTGGATATACCAATAATGATCTAAATTTTATGAGTAGAAAAATGGACATAAAAAATAAAATAAAATTCTTGGTATTAGTGAAAATAAAAAATTATTTGTAAAAATTAAAAGAAATATCTTGGAGACAAATTAGAACCCATGAAAATAGATTATATGAACAATTTTTTTATGGAAAAAGTATAGTATTTGAATGTTAAATCATGACACAATTAATCAAAATGTCAAAAATTCAAAGAGTAATGAAAAAGTAAGCATTTTTTAAAACCTAAAAAAAGAAAAATCAATGAAATAAGTTATGTCTAATGTTGTTTATTATTAGATAAGAAACATTTATAGGGTGTTGTACCCTTTACATAGAAGGACACCAAGGAAAAAATTCAAAGCATAGAGAACAATTGTTGTCTATTTTTCAAGTCATTGGCACTTTTTAAATGTTTGTCTTGGATAGTTTTATCTCAAGTATTTAATCCTTAAATGAAGGTGTTAAATTTATTGCACTTAAGTTAAAGCTAAAAGGGGACTTTACTAAAACTCTTTAATCCCACAATATCCACACCAAAAGAAAAGAAAGCTTCACATGAAGGTTTCAGATGCATGAGTTTGAAGGAAATTTTTATTTTAGAGCTCGAGTTTCCATTGGGACAAGTTGAACTGTTCTAGGGTTTCACCATTTTGGAACAATACAACTCAACTTGCCACTCCAACAAGTGACATCATCAAGTGTACATAAAATTAATTAACTTAAGGAAATAAAACATAGCATAAACTAAATAAATAATTACCAAATAAGTTCTAGGACTCAAAGGTTGAGACACCTTAATATCAACATTCTCCCACTTGTCAATGACTTGTCAAGAGTCAACTACAATCAATTTTGTATTGCCCCAAGGCCCATGGAATCAAAACATCATTTGAACTTCTCTATTCTCATTGGCTTCATCAATACATCTGCGACATTCACTAAAGTGTCAAATTTATCTAATTTTTCCTTCCCATATTCCACTATATAATGAAGAAAATAAAATTGTACATCAATATTATTTTTTTGGCATGACATGTCCTAATTATTTTCTAAGAAAATGAAGTTTTGATTGTCACAACAGATAATAATTTCACCTACATAAAAACTAATATCTAAACACAACCATTTACAACAAATGGATTCCTTGCAAGCATGAGTATCTACCATGCACTTTGCTTTTGTAGTGGAAAAAGCAATTAAAACTTGTTTCTTACTCATCCAACTAATAAAACCACCAAACATCATGAGCACATAGCCAATGATGGATCTTTTGTTGTCAATGTCACCTACCCAATCTGAATCCATGTATCCATGAAGATTGATTGAAAGTGGAGGTTCAATAGGATAACCATGAAAACATAGGGAATACTTGAAAGTACCTTACAAATATCTAAACACTCTATTAATCATATTCAAATGCACTCATCTAGGATTAACCCTAAACTGACTAAGGAATCCCATTGATTGGGTAATGTTTACCCTCATACTGTAAACCATAACATACATAAGACTGCCAAAAACACTTGCATATGGTACTTTGGTCATGTCCTCTATCTTAGTGGGATATTTTGGACAATCCTCGATAGAAAGCTTTGTTCCCTACAACATAGGATCAACTAACTATCTACAAGTTGACATTTTGAATCTCTTTAACGTTGAACACACATACTTTCTCTAGCTTAACCAAAGTTTTCTATTAGCTCTGTCTCTTCTAATATCCATCCCAAGAATATACCTTGTTGCACCTAGATCCTTCATCTTGAATTGTGTTGAGAAACGAGACTTCAAATTTGAAACCATACTTTTATCATTCCCAATGAACAACATATCATTTACATATAGAACTATTATGAGAATGTTACCATTATCATATTTATAATATATATGATGGCTATATTAAGATCTCAAAAATCCCAAAGACAACATATAGTTGTCAAATTTTTGGTACCACATTTTAGAAGATTTCTTGAAACCATGCAAATACTTCTTCAACTTGCATACGAAATATTCTTTTTCTTTAACCACAAAATGCTTTGGTTGTGACATATAAATTTCTTGAAGGAATTTTCTCTCCACATCCATTTGTTCCAATTCTAGATCATAAACTATTGCTTGTGCTAATAGGAACTAAATACATGTCATCTTTGTAACAAGAGATAATATCTTTCCATAGTTGATTCCTTGGACACCTAAGAATAAACCTTAGTGACTAATCATGCCTTATGTTTTTCAACACTGCCATCAGGACCATATTTCTTCTTGAAAACCCATCTACAATCAATGGGCTTCTATCCTTCAGGCAAGGAAAACAAATCCCAAGTATCATTCTTCTTTCAGTGCCACCATATATTCATCCATGATTTTCATCTAGGAATTTGCATCACTCATACCCATAGCCTCTCTAACAATCCTAAGCTCATTAGTGTTAGTAACTATTGTCACATGAAATTACACCCTGTTGAACATGGGGTTTGTTGATGCTAAAAATTGGCAAGGTAACAACCTTTATGGGAAACTAAGTTAATGGGGGGACCAATTGCGCTAAACTGAGTGACCTCCATATTTTTTTAAAGAAGATGAATTCTTCTATAACTAGGGTTTTGAATGGGAAAAGGAAGAAGATATATAAAATAAAAATCTAACTAAGGCGATATGCCAAGATGTATCTATAAAGGCACAACAAATCTATTCTTTGGGAATAAATTCAAGGGTTTGTTCAACAATGTGCTATGTTTCTGAATTACAGTAATCAACAGAAAAGATCTGAACAATTCATCTAATGAAATAAAATGATTATAGCATATATCCACTATAAAGAAGAGTCAAAGACATGATCTAAATCAACAATTCATATTTAAAATCGTAGAAGTTCTTGCAAATGAACAATCTAGAAAATAATGGTATAATATTAATGTCTTATCAAATAACATAAGAAAATAGAAAGGCCGAACAATGGCACAGTCTAAAAGTTTCATATAATAATCTAAAACAATACTAAATGCTTGGTGTCTCTCTCTAATTTTTTTGCATCTTTCAAACTCATTTTCTAAAGTGAGAAGCAATAATTATAGCCAATAATCCACCACCTGGCGAGCTTGTAGCATAAAAGATTCAATATCCTGAGCAATGATTTCCTTCGGCTGTTTCAACAAAAAATATTTGGGCCATGGAATGTAGATGCTTCCTAGCTAGATGCATCCCCTGCAAATGATGGCAGTGGTCCAAGAATACCCTGAGCAGATAAGTGTCACCTCCTAGAGGAGGTAGTTAGAACACATGGAAACATATCACAGTTTGGCATTAGCTCCACTCTTTCCTTTTGATGAAGTCCTTGCAAGGAGACAGGTGCAATCATGGCACAAATCGTGGTTCATTCTCCCCTCCCTTTGTTGAAAGCTTGTGCTGAGAAGACACATAGCAACAAATGTTTATAATCGGCATTGTCCGTGGGGTCTACCAAAAGTTTATGGGAAAGGAAGCTACGTGGAATGTGGGCAGGGCCCAACAAGGAAGTGAAGGGAAGCAATTATAAATAGCCCGTGGTGAAGACACATGGGAGAATAGTGGGAGTTGATTTAAGAGTGAAGGAAGCCTTTTCTATGAGGAGCGCTGGGTGGACACGTGGAAGCAACTGATATAGTATAGCAAAAAGAAGCCTGATAAAAGGCTAAGGGTAGCAAGTTTGAAAATATGAGGGTTGGGCCGGTACCTAGCAAAACATTAAAAACACCCGAAGGGAGCTCAAATAATTTTAAATTCACAACTTTTCACAACTACTAGGGGTGTTTCGCCTGCAAAACAAGGAGCCCAAAATTTTCCCTGGCTCATAGACCAAAGTGCCATCCATAAGGCGATGGAATCAGAGTTTAGAAGAGCTACCTATAGGGGTAGCCAGTTGGCCTCAGACAGTTTCAATATGTTGTGAAAATTATCTTGCACTTTGCTCAGGTCGAGCATTTCTTTATAAGGCAACACCCTAGGTAGACTAGCCCCTGACTCACATTGGAAAAGAAGCTATGCTATTAGATGAATGACACCCTCAATATCTACTGCAGTAGGAGGCTGGTTGAAACTATGGAAAGTGGTTGGGTCTTGCTCCTTCTCTTCAATTTTCTCTGTAATTTTCTTAGTTGTGGTGACTGACTCATCTTCAAGAAATTGGAATGACATGCCCATCTTAGTTAGTCGGGAGAAATTTTCCTGCATGCTATCCATAGTCCGATTCAAAGTAGCTACACATGCATTAGTATGAAGGATGGCCATGTGTCAGTGGATGAATTTGTTTTCCATCTTGGTAGCAACATTCTGATCCTCGATCCTTGCCTTTGCTAAGTTTTCATTAAAGACTATGTATAGCTTACTTAGAAAACTCTTTGCCTCAGTAACCCTTTTCGTGATGAATCACGGGAATTGCTCAATTATTCCATGACCTCCCTACTCAATTTTGTTGCCATCAACATGAATCAAAGCGTTGGATGAAGTGTTAGACAGAAGGTCTTAACCTTTTCCCAGTATGAAATATATAGCTACTAAGCTACTAGGATGAGGTATGGTTGAGCAACAGGGGCTTTGGGAGCATTCCTTAGAAGGGCAATCTTCACATCTTTCGAGGCATCATCCTCTGTCAATTCTGAAATTCTATCATTTGCGGATGCAAGTTTTCCCTTGATGTTGCTTAGCTCTTTGGACTAGTTTTGCTCGGCCCGACTCTTGTTTTTTGATTCTGATTCAAGAGAAAACTTTGTCTCTTGAAGCTCCTTTTCCAATTGGGCCTTTCAGGCCTCAAAATTGGCCTCCTTCTCTTGCATCTTTTGCTCGAATTGAACACTTCAGTATTCAAACTCTTTATCTTTTTGTTGCGCTACTTGTTCCACTAGAGTTAAGTAGTTCTGATAGTCTTGGTTACTTTTCTGCAACACATCGACCAAGGTGGGGTCAACAGATTGGAGCTTTGCAAGTTCCTCCCTGATTCTATTTTTCTCGACCTCTACTAGTGCTTTTTCTGATAAGCACACAATATCTATCTCCATCTCCTTTTCCTTTGCTTGCAGGAACTCAACCCTATCTTTCACAAGCCTTAAATCCTCTTCTTTCTTTTTTAGTTGGTGACCAGACTTGAGGAAGTCCGTGGTCACCACCTACTACATTTTTTCCATGAGTTCAACCTTGTCCTATGGTCAGGATGCTCTTAGATCAAGTCCCATGACATACATGTTATAATCCTCCACCAGCATCTCCCCTTGTGGTTTGATAACCTTCGGGTACATGGTGGTGAAATTCAACTTTTCTTTTACCTCATTGTACACAGTATACACGTTTGGCTCCACCTCCTTTTTGTAATCCTTTTATTTTTGCTTTTGGATCCTAAGGGTGCACACTTCTTTTATAGCATCACCCTGTGCTATGAATTGGGATGGCGACTAAACTATCCCACCTACAATAGGTGCACCAGGAGGTAGGGAAAAAAGGGAATGTAAGTGTAACAGGCCTGTATGTTTTCCTCTTTGGGAGATTGATAGTCTGCGGGGAGAAATTGGGAATTTTCTAAAGTTCAATCTGTGAACCAACTGGAGAACTCATTGGTTGTTTTGGCAATTGTGGGCTCATGGTGGACTTCAATTGTTGGATGAATTGGGTTGTGCTTGATATGGTAGTAGCAAGAGGAGTGTCAATAGTGGTTGCACTTGAGGAAAGAGAAGCTAGAAAAAATTGGGCAGCAACAGAAGGTGTAAGGGTCTGCGGATGAATTAGGATAAATGGCCTCATTTGGGAGAATAGAGAGAAACCTCCCACAACCACTATGGTAGAAATAGAGAAGGCAAGGCCAACACTTGTAGTGATGGGTGCCGCAGAAACAATAGGGGCTACTAAAGATTGAGAAGTTAGAGAAGAAGGAGCAAACATTACTTGTTGATTGGATGATGGAGGCTCTTGGCTTACCACAACCTCTTGGCTTGCTATGGGGGCTTGCGAACTCTCCCCACTAACTACTTCTGTGCACTGTTGTTTGGAAGGTGGAGTGTCCTCCATTGCTTCGATTTATGACTATTGCTGGGTCACTCTTGTCCTTGTGGCAGCCCAGGTGTGTGTTCATGAAGCTCTTGATAGATTCAACCACACATTTGAAACACATTGGATAGGCTGGTCTGTTGCCTTTTTCTTTTGCTAAGTGGAGGCTGACGATATTTTGGATTCTTGCTCTTTGGGCTCTTCGCTAGAGTCATCATCCTTGTTCGCGTTGGAGTTAGAAGTATGATGTTCATTGTCCCATATCTGATCAAATTGGTCATCCAATGCCACACTTCCATAATATGGCTTGGGTTTTCTAGTCTCTTGGCAGTATACCTAGAAAGCTCTGATTATTTCCACAGTCCATTCTTCTCCCTTTGGCAGCTTGTTGAATGGGGTGGCTCCCTTTTTTTGCTTCTCATCATACACCACCGAGGGGAAGTAGAACTTGTTCCATGGTGGCCTACTGTGCTCTATAAGAATATGGATCAAATCAACTAGTAGATCATCTAGATCTTTCAACGGGTTCCTCCTCTTCACCTAAGAAGGTCGTGGGCTGTGTATTACCTTGAAAAATTCATTCAGTGCATCATTTCGGGGTTGTAATTCCATTTATCGCAAATCATTACCAACTTGAGATGAGACAACTTATATTCCAACAGGTCATGCATTTGTTTCTTGTTCATGAACATCGTTTTGAAGGTATGTGGATAGATGAAGAATCCCCTCTTTTTGGTCTTCCCTGCACAAAATTGGTAATCAATAAGAGATACCTACTAGAACATTTCAAGGGTTAGCACCCGATTCGTGACGTAGGTTGGAAGGAAAAATCTTCAATGAAACAATGTAGCTGGATGAATGTGAAATCCACTCCCATAAACTAGTCACATTTGGGGGTGAAATTCTACATATATGTAGTTTCCTCCTTAGTGAACCTGTCAAAACCATCATCTCCTTTCAAATCTTGCAAGATCAGAGTAAAGAAATAATTTGAAAATCCATAATAGTCATAGTAGTGTGATATGAGGGGATTTGCTACTCACAAGTTCTCTTCACTCAGAGATCCTCATGAGGTGAACTGCCCTATATCACCTCAATGGAATAGTGTAGAGGTTCTAGAATCTAAAAGAGAAGGTCACATGGGGTCTTTGGACAAATTGATAGGCTCTCGGCCAAAGGGCGTCGGTGCATAAAGTAGACGACAATGCGGTGCATTGGGGTCTCAGAAGTGTGTTGGAGTCTTGTATGGATCAGAGGATGAATTTATCACAAAAATGCCTAAAGTGACTCATTCTACCCTGAATGCTAAGACCATAGAGTACAATAAAATAACAAAAAATGAGAAGACTGAGATAAAGGAATATAAATGATAAAAGTAAGAAGATGAAAAGGAAAGGAATACTTACAACCATATGAAAGATAAAGCCTCCATCAAACAAAAGTCTTCAAAACCTGCAGGCACAATATCTAGAGAGAATGTTGGGGTTGTATAGGGGTTTTCCTCAATAAAACCCCCATTTGGTGTTCCCACCTCCATAGATAGCCAAGAAGGTAAAGAGTGTGATGAACAAAGAGTGTGGTGTAAGGAAAACTCGCTCAGGAGTAGAACCCGCACTATGAATAAGCATGTGATAAAAGAAAACCCCACTTGAGGAGGAGAACCCGTATCACGAATAAGCATGTGATAAAAGAAAACCCCACTTGAGGAGGAGAACCTGTATCACAAATTAAATGTGCAAATAGTATGGGATATGGAATCCCAAGATGGTCACAAGCATGGAAGTGGAATTGCAAGAGCCAAGAAGGCTATCAAGAATGTTGTAATGGAAGCTTGTGAGAGCTTGAGGCTGCTACAACAAGCTATATGTGCAAGTGAGTGATGGAGTCAAGCTAAAAATTGGCAGAGTGGAGTTAGTTGTTGAAGAAGTCCCTAGAGAGCCCAAAAATGGGTTGAAGGGATGGTCTAAAAAGAGAGAAGAGAAGCTTCTTTAGCCATTTTTGGGTGTTACCAATTGTTATCACCGACAAGACTTGTTGACAAGTGGAAATCATGCACGAAAATGGTTTCTTGAGCTTTGAAACATCATAGGACGCTAGCACGACATGTGGATGTTCGCGTGATGTGCTAGTGTCTGGACACATCATGCTTCATAATGACGAAAATGGGAAAAGCACCAAGTTTGATGGAAAGCTAACACACAAGAGCAACTGCTAAAAAGGGGTGATGGAGCATATTGAGAGGGAAAGAGGCTGATGCAAGGGATAAAATGAGCCTACTCAAGATGCTAAAGGAGAAGACACTAAAGTGGAAACAAGAATGTAGGGGAAATCACAAGATTGCAATTTTTCTCTTATACAGGTAGTAGAGAGGAGAGGAGTCCATATAGAAATTAGATTTCATTTGCCCGACCCATCAAAAATAGACAAACTCATATACTTCTTAAAGAAATTAGGGTTCTGGTGAAAAAACATGTGAGCAAGGAAGGAAGGAAACCTAAACCTTCGTTGTGTCAGGTAATCCCTAATTTTCCATAGCATCTCCTTAATACGATATTCTGCAAAGTCATACCAGAAGAAGCTATGTTGCTTACGGAACTAAAACCCCAGACCCAACTGAAATTCATGCACATCCTTTTCAATGTCGAAACTGCAAACAAATGCCAACATTGAGAATGCATCCTGTATATCTGTAGGAAAAGTGATGAGTGGTGTCAGAATCTTTGGTGGCTTTTGGTGATTTGCCTTAGGCCTTTTGGTTTCTCTGTTGTAAAATTCCTGAGCCTTTTTCATGCTTTTCCATACTCTTTCTCCCTTTGCTAGGTTGAATGACTCTACCTTTTCTTGTTTGGAGTTGGGGTTAGGAATGCACAACATATTCTAGATAGCTTCCAGACATATATTGACCTTCAATTTCCAACCCTCGATGGTGTTGGTGTACAGGTTGAAACATTCAATGGCCGCATCGACTAGTTTTGGGCAATAGTGAACAAATGGGACCAGATACTGTGGGAGCCCATTGTACCATAGCTATTTCCTTCTTTGGGTGGCCAACTATGCTCACCAAATTGCATTGAATTCAACAAGTACTGCTAGTTATTTGCTTGTGTGAAGCGAATTACTTGCCATTTTGAAATGACAAGAATTCATGATAACCCTTGGCAATGATGTACTTCCAATATGATTTTTCTTGGAATTTGACTCGACAATTTGAAAGTAGCTTAGGAATTGTATGTCGTGGCAATTAATATCCCAAACAAAATGATTATGCCAAAGTATGCAATAAGTACCCAAAATATTTGCATTCTCCTTTGAAATTTGATAAGCATTTGTAGAATGAAACCTAAGCATTTGACCATATGAACTACTGTTAGATTTTTCCACTAGCTTATGCTAATTAATTAGATTCCATTAATCTTACACGTAGAAAATTATACTTGCAGAAGCAACTGGGTAGGAGTTTCGAGCGAGCCTTTGTGCATCCTTGGAGGTGGTACTTGATTATCCTCATGTTTATGGTATGTAAATTACCAAACTTATCCTAGCCATTTCTATAAATAGGCGCTTTGGGTAATAGTGAAATTACACTTAGCAACTTTTAGCATAATTAGTATTAGGTGATTGGATTAGCATTTGGCATTAGCAATTTGTGCAATA